>OW240914.1:161501928-161653267 GCA_933207985.1 Pelobates cultripes | reverse complement strand
ACACACTGCCGCTAGGGAGGAAGGACGACACCTTCAGCTCCCTGTGACACACACTGCCGCTGGGGAGGAAGGACGACACCTTCAGCTCCCTGTGACACACACTGCCGCTGGGGAGGAAGGACGACACCTTCAGCTCCCTGGGACACACACTGCCGCTGGGGAGGAAGGACGACACCTTCAGCTCCCTGGGACACACACTGCCGCTGGGGAGGAAGGACGACACCTTTGGCTCCCTGGGACACACACTGCCGCTGTGGAGGAAGGACAACACCTTCTGCTCCCTGGGGTACACACTGCCGCTGGGGAGGAAGGACGACACCTTTGGCTCCCTGGGACTCACACTGCCGCTGGGGAGGAAGGACAACACCTTCTGCTCCCTGGGGTACACACTGCCGCTGGGGAGGAAGGACGACACCTTTGGCTCCCTGGGACTCCTTTTTGGCCAAATCTACTAAAGATTGCAGGTATTCTCCTACTAGTTTCCTGGCGAGCTGCACGGCTCTCTCTGGGGGGTTGGGTCCAAAGGTAGACAGCACCTCATTAACCTCTCTGTCAAACTCCACCTGAGTGTAGTCATATGCCATGCTTGCTCTGCTGAAGTTAGTTCTTTTGTAGATAGGGTCGCTGTACGGGTACTAGCGTTGCCCTCAATTTGTAAATCCACGAACTGTGTCTCCGAGCTGCTTTACCTCGCACTAGGACGCCATCCCACCGCTTGCCACCAATGTAACGGATCACCTGGCACCCCCGACTGGGTACCTCCGCTGAAGGATGCTCCTAGCGCTTCCTGAGGACTCCAAGCACTCTGGCAGACACCACAATCACCGAACCAGAGAAGCGTATACCTTCTCTCAAGCATATGAATGCTGTAGACAGTTGAATAGGAACCATATGAATAGGTTTACTCTCCTAGCAGTCAAACTGGAACAGCATACAATGAATCCTTCCCCCAATAATGAGACGACACTTCACTTTGAGGGTTAAAACAGGAACTCCCTGTACTGTCACATACAGTCTCTTTTATTCCCAATCCACAAACATAGTACATCCCACAGGGCGTTACAAAACAGCCAATCAATCCATACAATACACCCAGACACTCCCACACAAAATCCTGCCCTCTGGCTGTGATATGATTACTGAACACAATGGGTAATCTAATTATCACAGCCAGAGAAATACAGTTTCATAAAACACATCACAGGGACCCCAAAACATGCAATAACCCCATAAAAAAGTACATCCTTGGAACTGGGGGATCTGGGTGAACCACATATCCAAAATTCACCCAGATCCGTTCAGTACTTTGGAAAATACAGTTTAATGCAGATTCTGCAGAACATATACAGGCTAAATAAAAACAATCACTGTATAATGTGTCCCCTGCTGTATAGTCCAAAACCACCGCACGATGTCTCTGTGCAACAAATACTGGCGAGATGGCACCGTGTTGAAATGTCCACACAGTGTCTGTGAGTTAAAATGGCCGCCATCCATTGTTCTCACCATGTGCTTCTGATACAGCAAATGGTGGCCACCCAGTAACTCCACAGTATGTCCCCAGATGGTTCTTAAAAGAGATAGCAGCAGCACAACACAAATCCATTATGCCCAAATCATGTCTTTAAAGGGCAATACATCCCAGGGGCCATAGTCACATGGCAGGAGGCTGGCAACCAGGCTTCTCCAGTGCATAGTGGCGAGGTTGGTTCCGCCACAGTTACATAGCTGAAAAGAGACTTGCGTCCATCAAGTTCAGCCTTCCTCAGAAACGTTGTTGCTGTTGATCCAAAAGAAGGCAAAAAACCTGGTCTGAAGCACTTCCAATTTTGCCACAAACTAGGAAAAAATTCCTTCTTGACCCCAAAATAGCAGTCAGATGTCTCCTTGGATCAATCAGCTATTACCCCACTAATTAGAAATTATATCCCTGTATGTTATGTTTTTGTAAGTATTTATCCAATTTCAGTTTAAACATCTGTATGGACTCTGACAAAACCACCTCTTCAGGCAGAGAATTCCATATCCTTATTGTTCTTACTGTAAAAAAACCTTTTCTTTGCCTTAGTTGAAATCTCCTTTCTTCCAGCCTAAATGTGTGACCTCGTGTCCAATGTATAACCCTGTTTATCAATAGATTTCCAGATAAAGGTTTGTACTGGCCCCGAATATATTTGTATAAAGTTATCATATCCCCTCTCAGGCGCCGTTTTTCCAAACGAAACAGATTTAATTTTTGTAACCTTTCTTCATAACTAAAATGCTCCATTCCTTTTATCAATTTTGTAACTCGTCTCTGAACCCTCTCCAGTGCCATGACATCCTTCTTTAGAACAGGCGCCCAAAATTGCACAGCATATTCAAGGTGTGGTCTTACCAGCGATTTATAAAGAGGCAAAATTATATTTTCATCCCGAGAATTTATGCCCCTATTTATACATGACAAAATCTTACTGGCCTTAGCAACTGCAGATTGACATTGCATATTGCTGCCTAATTTGTTGTCTATAACAATTCCCAAATCCTTCTCGTGTGTGGTTATCCCTAATTCACTACCATTTAGTGTGTAAGTTGTTTGTGCATTCTTAACCCCGAAGTGCATAACTTTGCATTTCTCTATGTTAAATTTCATCTGCCATTTTAGTGCCCAGTCCCCCAATCTATCCAAATCTCTCTGCAACAAAGCAATATCCTGCTCACATTTTATTACTTTACAAAGATTTGTGTCATCTGCAAACACTGATACATGGCTTTCAATGCCTATTTCAAGATCATTTATAAATATATTAAATAGAAGTGGTCCCAAAACAGAACCCTGAGGGACACCACTTACTACTTTTGTTCAGCCTGAAAATTTACCATTAATGACAACTCGTTGTACTCTGTCCTTAAGCCAATGTTCTACCCAAGAACAGGAATATTCATCTAGACCAATTTCTTTTAGTTTGAAGACTAACCTATTGTGAGGAACCGTATCAAATGCCTTGGCAAAATCCAAGTAGATCACATCCACTGCAACACCCTGATCTATACTTCTACTTACTTCTTTGTAGAATGCAATTAGGTTAGTTTGACATGACCTATGTTTCATAAAACCATGCTGATTATTGCTAATAACAAAGTTCTTCCCAATGAATTCCTGAATATTATCCCTTAATAGCCCTTCAAATATTTTCCCAGTTACAGAAGTTAAGCTCACAGGTCTATAATTTCCAGGCAAGGATTTTGAACCCTTTTTAAATATAGGAACAACATCTGCCTTCCTCCAATCCTCCGGTACAACACCTGAAACAAAAGAATCTTGAAAAATTAAATACAGAGGTTCACTCATTTCCCCACTTAGCTCCTTAAGTACTCGTGGGTGAATACAGTCAGGCCCCGGAGCTTTATTTATATTAATTTTCTTTAATAGCTGTAGCACCTTGTCTCGAGTTATCCAGTCACAAGTTATTTGCAAGTTTTTTGCAGCAAACATTTGCATATCTCTTGCCATAGGATCCTCATTAATATATACTGAAGAAAAATAGTTATTTAAAATTTCTGCTTTTTCCTGGTCTTCATTAGCTAATAAACCCAACTCTGTTTCAAGTGTACCTACACTTTCATTTTTTGTTTTTTTAGAATTGATGTACTTGAAAAAAATTTTGGGGTTGGTTTTGCATTCTTTAGCTATCAATTTCTCATTTTCTAGTTTAGCCACTTTAATTGCCTTTTTGCAAGTGTTATTGGCTTCCTTATATCTTAAATAGGATGCCTTTGATTTGTCTGATTTAAATGCTTTAAATGCCCTTTTCTTATTTTTAATCTCTTGTTTTACTTCTCTACTAAGCCACATTGGTTTTAATTTGTTTCTTTTATATTTATTACCCAATGGTACATACTGAGAAATGTACCTTTCTAATATCTGTTTGAATAGTTTCCATTTATCCTCAGTGTTTTTATCACTAAGGAGTTTATGCCAGTCGATATGTTGTAGAGCTGCCCTAATCTTATTGAAATTGGCTTTTTTAAAATTATATGTTTTAGTATACCCCACCTGCTTTTGCTTTTTTGAGTTTATTTCAAAATTTACCATATTGTGATCACTATTTCCCAAATGCTCCCCTACTTGAATGTTGGTTAAAAGATCAACATTGTTTGTTATGACAAGATCCAGACAAGCATCCTGTCTAGTTGGTGCTTGTACCAGTTGTGACATAAAGGTGTCATTTAACACATTCAAAAACCTGATTCCCCTTGCTGAAGTACTAGTCCCTCTTTCCCAATTTATGTCTGGATAATTAAAATCTCCAATAATTAACGTGTTACCTCGATTTGCAGCTTTCTCAATTTGCTCTAACAGCTGTTCTTCCTCATTAATATTTACATTAGGTGGTTTATAACATATCCCAACCAATAATTGATTTCCCTTTGTTTTCCCCAAGCAGATATCTACCCATAAAGCCTCCACCTTTTCCTCGTCACACTCCACATGCCTAAGATTTGACTTTAACTCACGGTTGACATATAAACATACCCCACCACCCTTCTTGTTTTTCCTATCCTTCCTAAATAACGTATACCCATTTAAATTAACTGCCCAGTCATGTGTCTCATCCCACCATGTTTCTGTTATGCCTATTATATCATATTGTTTAGTGTATGCTATTGCCTCTAGTTCCCCATTTTGTTATATAGGCTCCTTGCATTAGTAAGCATACATTTAATATTATCATGAGTCTTTTGTACTTTTTGTGAATTATCAATATTACATACCTCCTCTGTTCTGAGTTTTCCCCTCCCCCCATCTCCACCCCCTTTGTTCTGAGCTAAAGCCCATCTCTTTTCCATCATATCTCCATTTTCTAGATTGCTTTGACCCTCCCCCCCTACCACTAGTTTAAAATCTCCTCCAACCTTCTAGCCATCCTATCCCCCAGCACAGCAGACCCTCTTCCGTTTAGGTGCAATCCATCATGACTATACAGGTTGTACCCAAGCGCAAAATCGGCCCAGTGCTCTAAAAACCCAAAACCCTCTTTCCTGCACCAAGACTTTAGCCACGCATTGACCTCTCTAATCTCCCGCTGCCTTTCTGCTGTAGCGCGCGGCACAGGTAATATTTCTGAAAAAATTACCTTGGAGGTCCTTTTCTTTAGCTTACTTCCTAGTTCCCTGAACTCATTCTTTAGGACCTTCCATTTTCCTCTGACTTTGTCATTGGTACCAATATGGACCATGACAGCTGGGTCATCTCCAGCCCCTCCCAATAATCCCTCCACTCTGTCGGCAACATGCCGGACCCGAGCACCCGGGAGACAGCAAACTGTCCGGTTGAGTCGATCAGAGTGGCAGATTACCCTATCTACTCTCTTAATAATAGAGTCCCCTACCACCACAACCTGTCTAGCCTTCCTTACCCTCTCAACCCCACCCGTACTAGAGGGGCTGTTTCCACGGCTGTTAGCAGGAACAGCTTCCTGCAGTACAGCTACTCCTGAGCTGATGCTCCCAACATCTTCACTCAAACGGGCAAATCTGTTAGGCTGCATGAGATCAGGACTAGCTAAACCTTTTCTCTTCCCTCCCCCCCTGCTTCCTCTCCCCACTGTCACCCAGCTACGTGCCTGTTCCCCATCTATCTTATCTCCTCCCTCTCCACTACCTGTCCCCACTAAACTCTGCTCAGTGAGCAGCAGACTCCTCTCAATATTGTCAATCTCCCTCAGTGTTACTTTGACATGTACCACCTACCTAAAGTTTGTTGCATACCATGGACATCCCTTCATGGCAATGGTGTTCCCTGATGATAGTGGATTATTTCAGCAGTATAATGCACCCTTCCACAGGGCAATAATTGTTCAGGAGCAGTTTGATAAACATCTCCCAGATCTCAATCTGATGTGGGATGTGCTGGAGCAACAAATCCGATCCATGGAGGCCCCACCTTGAAACTTGCATGACTTAGATACCACAGGACATGTTCCGGTTTTGTGGAGTACGTGCCTCAACATATTAGAGCTATTTTTACAGCATGAGGGGGACCAACACAATATTAGGCAGGTGATTTTAATGTTGTGGTTGATCAGTGTGAGTGCTTGTATCATTTTAGAAATTAATTATGTATATTAGGAAACATTTCTCATTTGTGATATTTGTTTCTTAGGGTATATAGGGTACATTTTTGGAAACCGTTTGAAAAATACTAACTTATAATTCTTAAAGCTGTATAGATAGATATAAAAGTGAAGAAAAATCACTAAAGAGTAAACACGTACGTAAAAATGCTTCTTACCGAGGAACTCTAAGCTTAAATAGTCAATAATGCATTTAGTATTTACTGTACCAGAAGTGTAAACAGACTCAAAAAACTTCCCTTAGCAGATTATAAATCTAAAATAAACAGGGCAGTTTTAGATAATGTATTCCTCAATCTAATTAACTAATGGAGTCAGAAGGTCTCCAGCCCCAATTAAAATATGGTGTGTTAATTGGAAATTTACATTGAACATATGCATTTTCCCAGCATTGCTCATAAATACAACGCAAGTAATTCTTGCCGAGTGGAGCCTTAAAAAGGAAATTAAAGGCAGATGTTCTTAAATGCAGGATATTTTTTTTTTAACAGCTGATACACACTGGTTGTTCTCATCATGTCATAACATTTGCAGATTTTGTATTTACTGTAAATTAAAAATTCCCTTAGGAATATTAAGGATTAGAGAAGTTATTAAATATATTTTAGCATTTTAGAAAATATTTTGTGAAATTTGAGTTTGCAGTCTGGCTGTTTTTTCTATACAAAACCACTTCAAATTATGTTTCTTATCAATACTGTTATTAGGTTTATTAATTATTAGATTTTTTATTGGAGGATGCATTTTAAAAAATTTACCTTACCAGCCAATTAAAAGATTGTTTTTGGTCTCAATGTAGACCTCTGATATAGATATGGACAAGCTATTCAATACGTATTAGTCGAGTGGATAACTATTTAGTTACCATGCAAAAAGTCCAGTCCTGATGCATATAGCACAGCAGAATCCCCCCCCCCAAAATTTGTAAAACGTAAAAGCTCTTATTTCTTTTGTTATTCCAAAGTAAATGGCCAGTAAATAGACAGACTTTAATGGCTATGAAGTTATGATCCTAAATTCTTTATTCATGAAATATGGGTACAGATACCTTGTTACTAGCTTAATAGAAATAGACAGATTATTTGTTGCAGGATAATATATTTGCCTGTGATTGTTTTTTTACTTCAGAACGTGTGGGATGTTTTTTTAAGATAATTTATCCCTCCCTTTGACAACCTTCAAATTGATTGTTGTGAGAAAACCCACATTTGTGAAGCTGAAAGGAGAGTCGTAGAATTTAGATTCAAAGAATTTAACTTTAATTATACTCAGGATGTTGTTGCAGGCTCTAGCATGCTATTAAAAGAGCAGGAGATATAAAAAAGAAATAAACACACTGTGCAATAAAGGAAAATACAACATTTAGATACGCTCAGGAAGTGTGTAGGACTCAATCTATAATGAGAGCATTGTGAATATATAATACAACAGTAATGTGATAAAAAGAACACTACAAAAAAATACAGTGTCAAAACTTAAATAAAGTGATAGAGCTTTGATAAACATACTCACAAATTAATATATATTATTTATATATATATATATATATATATATATATATATATATATATATATACACACAGGGAGTGCAGAATTATTAGGCAAGTTGTATTTTTGAGGATTAATTTTATTATTGAACAACAACCATGTTCTCAATGAACCCAAAAAACTCATTAATATCAAAGCTGAATATTTTTGGAAGTAGTTTTTAGTTTGTTTTTAGTTATAGCTATGTTAGGGGGATATCTGTGTGTGCAGGTGACTATTACTGTGCATAATTATTAGGCAACTTAACAAAAAACAAATATATACCCATTTCAATTATTTATTATTACCAGTGAAACCAATATAACATCTCAACATTCACAAATATACATTTCTGACATTCAAAAACAAAACAAAAACAAATCAGTGACCAATATAGCCACCTTTCTTTGCAAGGACACTCAAAAGCCTGCCATCCATGGATTCTGTCAGTGTTTTGATCTGTTCACCATCAACATTGCGTGCAGCAGCAACCACAGCCTCCCAGACACTGTTCAGAGAGGTGTACTGTTTTGGTTTTTCCACACGCTTCTTGCGACCCTGTTGACTATTTTGAATGAAATGCTTGATTGTTTCGATGATCACGCTTCAGAAGCTTTGCAATTTTAAGAGTGCTGCATCCCTCTGCAAGATATCTCACTATTTTTGACTTTTCTGAGCCTGTCAAGTCCTTCTTTTGACCCATTTTGCCAAAGGAAAGGAAGTTGCCTAATAATTATGCACACCTGATATAGGGTGTTGATGTCATTAGACCACACCCCTTCTCATTACAGAGATGCACATCACCTAATATGCTTAATTGGTAGTAGGCTTTCGAGCCTATACAGCTTGGAGTAAGACAACATGCATAAAGAGGATGATGTGGTCAAAATACTAATTTGCCTAATAATTCTGCACTCCCTGTACACATACATACACACATGCATATTTATATACATATAGTACAGTATTAATCAAAATTATTCATTGTTATTTGCATTTTTAGTTAAATTTGGGGAAACCCCTTGAAGCATTCATTGTGTTGAGCTATTTCAATTGCTTTTGTTTGATTTGTTAATTGCAAACAGCTGAAAGCATTTAAAATCTGACAATAAACCCAATTTTTTATTGTGGGTTCAATAATTTTGATTACAACTATGTGTGTGTGTGTATATATATATTTGTGAGTATGTATATCAGAGCACTATCACTTTAATTGTTAAGTTTTGACACTGTATTTTTTTTAATTGTGATTTTTATCACATTAATTTTGCATTATATATTCACAATGCTCCCATTATAGATTAATTAAATAAACTTTACTTCTTTTAGCACTAGCATTATTTAATTTGTCTCCCGTGCAGGTCCCACTGATATTGGGGTACTGTGGCATATTGGTGGGTTTAACACAATATGGGCATATGGCGAAACCAAATCTCCATATTTGTTTCCTGAGACAGGTGAATTAAAGTGGCCTTGTAGACTTTAAAACTGTATTGTATAAATTGTGGTATCTATAGCAGCATCACTGCTGAGAAGTGCATGCCCCAGGTGTGCCCCCAATTCCCTTTTTAAAAATTCTTTAATGGCAGAGAATTGAGCTGTGAGACTGCATGGGACATGATCTATACACCAAAATGACTTCATTAAGCTAAAGTGTCAATTTAACCGAATGACATGTTCCTTGCTTGCTGTCTGATATTTGGTATTGACCTTAGCTGTTGTATCAGTTTCTCTGATATTCTTAATTGTATGACTACTGCTACAGGTACCAACCACACACATATTAGCAGGGAGCTGGGAAAGCGCAGAAGCACCATCTGAGCATGCACACTTCAACCTATTTAACCAATAGCAACAGGCAAGCAATGCAATGACTGACTGTTAGAACTTAATTGCAGGGTTGGAATATTTTTATTTTTTTGTATTGATAAGATGTTTAGAGATTTAGCCATCGTTAAACTCTTTGCATACGCCCATATCAATCGAGGTGCAAACTCTTACAAACAAATAACTAATCAATCACACGCAAGTACTTACATATATACAAAAACATACACTCACATAACGATACACGCATTCATACATAGCCACAAGATCACACACTTACATACATCCAATGCGCACACACTTGTCAGTGTAGTTATTTAACCTCTCCTCCCTTTTTTGTTCAGTTCTGCCGATGTAGACAAAGTAAAGGAGATTGGAAGTCTGCAGGACTGTCTCTTGTCTTAGTAGAGGAGCAGGCTGTTCCTGTGTGCTGTAATAGCAGAGACAGCTTTCCCAACGTCTAACTAATGCACAATATCCAGACTCAATGCTGAGAAGATTAAATGTAATATTCTAACAGTGATGTCAGTGAGGATGGTGCTCAAGATTGAAAGTACCACACCGACATGTGGTGGGACTACACAAAAGCGAAAACATTCTGGCAGGGCATCTGAGACTTCTTAGCCAAGGTGTTCAATAGACCATTCAACTTTAACCCATGGGCCTTTCTGTTAGGTAGACCTGTTGAGGGCCTACCTGCCAGATCCTAGTAATTAATGGACACAACAACACTGACTGTAAGAAGGACCCTGGCTGTAAGGCTGTGGGTGGCTGAACGATACAGCTCCCATAATGGCAAAGGTAACGCATAGAATTAAGGAGAATTATCTCACAGCCATAGTTCATTACTCCTTAGTTCATACGGCAATCGTTCATTAGTCTTTTGAGAATGTGTGGAAATGGAAGAGTAAGGGGCACAACAGATGAGTAAGGGGTCGGTGGTCATACCTGTGAAAGGGGTCTTCCACTTACAATTGTCTAATTTCTATTACTCTAGCAAACATGCATTCAGTTGGGTCACTTTTGTTTTGCTTGGTTGATACAGTTGGGTTTATGGACCATCACATTGGGTTCTTACTAGGATTTGCCTCTATTCTATTTTAAAGATCATCGGGAGTAGTAGTCTGTTATCGCAGGACACACCTAGTCAGATAGCTTTGGAGATGCGCTGAAGAAAAACAGTGCCTTCGACCCATGTAAACAGAATAGAGATTGCACAGCTATAACACTGTAATGATATACGGGCAATGGGCTTTTTTAGCATCCTGTGGTATGGGCTTTGCATTTGACGCAACCATGTAAGTTTCGCTCGCACATGTACTTGAAGGCTGCAATGCCAAAAATATGATTTGTGCACTGTTTTCCAATAATGATCATTTTGAGTTTTTGATGTGAACTTGTGCTATAACAAAATTGTAAAAGAGGTGCAGTAAAAAAATGTATTCTGAACATGTCACTGAATGTTTTGGATGGTACCCATCTTAAATAAAGAATAAAAAAAAAAATATTGAAAATATCAAGATAATTATGTCTGTCACTAATTCCATGCAGCCTATTAGGGCAGTCAGATACCTCTTGATCTTTTTGGACTAAAACACTACTTTTCTGTGCCAGGTTCCATTTTGGGCCTTGAGCTAAGGGAAATTTAATCTCTCTAAACCTATTGTGCCAGTTAGTTTGTCAAAATATATTTTATTATGCAATTTAATCACTGTATCCAGCACTGGGGAGTTTTTACTTTTTACTAAGTGCATTTCGATAAGCACCAGAATACAAAAACTGCAATCCAAAGTGTGATGTAGTTGAAATAAGTACGTAAACTCACACTCTGTGCTACTGTGTTTCCTGCTGTTTAAGACACTATTGTCTACTGCTGTCTACACAACTGTTTCTCATTATAGACACATAACTAATTTATATTAGAGCAATATCTTAACAATGACGTCAATATGTTGTACATTTTGTTAGTGCTACCAAAATCCATCTCATGATATTGCATATAATTACTGAATATAAACAATTCACGCAATTTATAAAACAAATGTTTTATGTTTACTTTGTGCAAACATTTGTTTTACACATACAGTTTAAGATTAGCTAGAATTTCTCACTGAATATTCAGCTCCATGAATATGAGTGTATTATAATTGCAACTGAAATAAATATTTAGTCTGTAGGATTTTATGGCAAGATGCAGAGTCTCATCTTATGCATTATCTTGCAAATGCATGTATGACAAGTCCAAGGTATATATATCTTAAAATCTCCAAATGATTGAATTAAATTTTTGCAAATGTAATATTTCACTCAAAAGTTGACTATGTATATATATATATATATATATTTTTTTTTTTTTTTGCCATAAAACAAAAAAACATGAAATAAATGGAGTGGACAACAAAAACACCAGAACTTAAGGGTTAACCCCTGATATGCTCAAATATCGTGCAGCCTTAAAACAAAGAGGTGTTTTCTTCAATAAGCTAGTTAGGATAACTAGAAAGACAAAATAGACCGAACACAGGCTAATGTTATAAAATTAAACTCAACTTTTATTAAAGGATCACTATAGTGTCAGGAAAACTAAGTGGTTTTCCTGACACTATAGTGCCCTGAGGGTGCCCCCACCCTCAGGGTCTCCCTCCTTAAAACCCCTTCAGCAGCTTACCTTTTTCCTGCGCTGGGCTCCCTCGGCGCTGTTGATCTCTCCTCCCCCGCTGTCAGCTCCCTCTGCCGACGTCAGCAGAGCCGAATGCGCAGCAAGGGGCGCGAGCGCATTCAAAGTGTCCATTAAATGCCTCCAGCATCGCAGATGCGCCTCTAGTGGCTGTCCAGAAAACAGCCACTAGAGGTTGGCTTAACCCTGCAATGTAAACATAGCAGTTTCTCTGAAACCTGAGGGACCTGGCATCCAGACCACTTCATTGAGCTGAAGTGGTCTGGGTGACTATAGTGTCCCTTTAAATACAATATAAAATCACAAATAACAAAAAAAGAATAAATACTGAACCCAAAATATCCTAGTTAAAATAAAGGTGAAGGATCTCCTAATATATGTAAAAGATAATAAATGAGTCCACTTTTAATTCTCAAAAGAGGAGACAGAATGAAATTGTACCAATAACTTCCATATAACTCTTGAAACAAAACGAGGCTACAGCCCACTATGGGTAGTAAACAGGTGAATCTCACAGTCGAGTCTTTTTCTTTTTATTATTATTTTTCTTTTATTATTATTATTTTTTCTCTAACAAAGGAAATAGACTCAAACTATTATCATATTGAAGTGTGTCCCGTTAATTTATTTATCTCAATGTCTCCAAAAACTCACTGTATTGTCTCATTATTAGAGAGGACCATATAGGTCAAGCATGTCAAACTCAAAGGACAACACGGGCCAAATAAACAAGGTTTAAGTTTATGTGGGCTGCAAACTAACAAAAACTTCAGTTTTCATAGAAACTTAGGTTTATTTAGAAAAGTACAATATAAAAAAGTTGCCTAACTGACAGACATCCTCACGCTTGTAGGGCTTCAAATTAAACAAAAGAGAGATTTATTTAAATGAGATGTATTTGCATATAAACAATGTTTCAGTCCAACTACCTTGACATATTAAGAAATGTTTGATAATGGGAGTGAAATGGTGAATGTAACAAATTATGTTATCTTGTTGATTTTGAAGTCCTCTGAGTGTGTTCTTCACTTTGGCTGAGATCATCATACATGATGATCTCAGCCAATCCTATGCTTTCCCATAGGAACACATTGGGTGGCTTCTGTGCATGTGTGGCATCTCCATGGGGAACGTTCAGTGCCTCCATACATACCCAATTTAATACACTGATCCTCCCTCCATTCTAGAAATAAGAGCCATATCTGGAGTGACAAAATATCGTTTCCACTATCTATAAACTTATAGTTAACCCCTGCTTTCCATTTTAACTTTAGAAAATTTAAATGTAAAATGTCTAGAAAGAAAGAAAGAGGAAAGAAGGGAATTCATTATGTATGTATGTATGTATAATTTTGTGAAGATTTATAGGATGCCATTTTGCCACTGTAGTGTTAATTATTTTGTTGAGGAGGATGTTTATGTGGAAATCTTTATTCTTTGTGGCTTTCTTGGCCATTGGTGACAAAGTATGTTTGACTCACATACAATAACCTTCCATTTTGATTTGCACATACAATAATGTTCCATTTTGATTTGTTTTAAACTACTAACAGATTAATTTACTAAAGTGAGAGATCTCGGGAATTCAAAGTCAACAATCCTTCCATTTTAGTCTTAAATTTTAAATTCACTTTAAATTCCCAACAGTTCTCATTTTGGGTAACAAGCCTGTAAATGTTTGCCTTTAATATGGTTTTTGATTGTTGCATTTCTCCCATGTCAGTGTGTAATAAATTGTTCTCTCTTTTCACAGCTCATGTGCTCATCCATACAGAGTGCATTATTTGAAGAAGAGGACAGAGTAAAGAAGCTTCAGCAGAAAGTGGCCGCATTGGAGAAGCGTAACAAACAGTTGCGAGACCGGGTCAAAAAAGTTAAGCGTTCCTTACGGCAAGCAAAAAAGAATGCAAGGCTGATGGAAATAACAAACAGGAAGCTAAATGAGAAGCTATCCTCTGAAGACAAACACATCCCACATGTAAACGCTTTCAAAAAAACAAAGACCCATCCCACCTACTTTAAAGTATAACACAGCCTGTCTTATAGACGCTAATGTAGAGCTATTTGCAGTAGGCTGAAACCATGGGCTTTGGAAGAAGGAGAACTCAGCATTATGTGCTTATGTATCTGTTATCCTAAACATCTCTCTGCTTGATAAATATGCTTTATTAAGTAGAATAGGCTTAGAGGAAGTCCCATGGGGGGTTTTCTAACAGCTTCTTAGTGGGGTTGCAGGGCAACACCACATTTGATAGAATGTGACTAATTTCAGTCTCAAAGAAAATAGTGTTTAAATTACAACAAAAGTGCGTTAATACTGTTTTATAGCTGTTCTTGATAAAATATTATGTTTGTGTTTATTATCTACTGTGTATTACCATTTTATATATATATACACACTTTGAATACCTTGTAAGAAATATTTTTTACTACAATGCCATTAAATGCTGAAACGATATATTTTGTTTTCATTACCAGGATTGATATTTGCATATATGTTTATTTTAATTCTTTATATTAAAGAATGAGCGAAACATTTAAGACAATTCATGAACAAAAGAAACAAACAAAAATAAAAAGGAGAGGGGATGGGATGGGAAGAGAAGAGAAGGGGAACACGCTGTGGTGATGTTGCCTAGATCAGTAGCAGCATTATCAGTTAGGTGGTGGAAATGTGATCCGTCCACGTCATCTATATCTTTTCAAACAACAGTAAAGTGTTAACAACTAAGATGCTGTTAAATCTCTTCTAGCTGTTAAGCAAATGTTGATCTCTCTTGGGCAAGCCCTCTAGACAGTGAGATAATAAAATAACCAAGTCAAATGATCTTTGGAATACAAATGCCAGCAATCTCTCCACTTCCTTCTAAAAGGGTACCACCATTGGGCATGTCCACCACATATGGAAATAAGTTCCACGCTGGCCGCATAGTCAACATCAAGTATAAAATGGCATACTGCTTCCCATATAGAGCTATTGTATGGGGGTAGTATGCCATCAAAATAGTATTTTGTACATTTGTTCCTGGGAAAGCACACAAATGGAAACTTTAACTGCAGCGTTCCATATTTTCTCTAAAGAGTCTTTCTCTATAACTTACTCCAGTTCCCACTGCAATTTATTGTAAGGGTCACCGTTCATTACTAATAGATAAGAGATATAAGACCTGAAGGCATATATCTTCATAAAAGGTTAATTGATAATTTGCTACTCTTTTGATTATGTCCTGTGTGGCAAAATCTCAGGTCTGAATATAAATAAAATAATGTTTAGTAGTTAAGAAGAATATATGTTGTGAAGGTCTTGAAAAGCTACAACAGAGAAGTCTCTTCAGAGGTGTAAATACTAAATAGTGCTGACCTCCAGCCCCCTCCAGGTGTTTAAAGTCTCTAGGTTACATGCATGGAGAGAGATCTCTGTTTCTGAGAACTGGGGTGAGGGGTTATGGGGTAGAGGACAGTTTAAATTTTAACATCATTGTGGCGTCATTTTGTATAACCAAATTAAACCACTTTGAAAGCCCCAGTTTAAGAGTAAGATGAAGAGTAGTTGCCATTTGAAAAAGATGCTGTCATGATCTTTTGCAGGTCAGATAAGAGACTTATTCCAGGGTTGTTATTTGAGACTTTATTGGTGCTTTTAGACAGATTATGCAACTTGAGAGAAAACATACTTTAGGCAATATGCCACAAAACAGGATACTTGCCACAGAACAGGTTACTTGCAAATATAGAAAGTCTGTGATCTCCAGGTAGGGTTGAAACAAAGGCAGGTTGGTTACAGAGGCAGGCTGGTTACAGAGGCAGGCTGGTTACAGAGGAAGAGGTCAAAATCATATGTAAGAGTGGAGCAGGTTTGAAGGTAAGTTGGAGCAGGTTCACCGGAGCCAGGAACTGAAGTGATTCAGGCAAATTACCAACTTCAATGTAAAGGGTGCAGGGTGTAGCCTTATGAAGCCTCTTCATTAGTCCAGGCAGGTTAGGATGATAAGGTGATTGAGGAAACTAGTGGCTAGGGAGGCCACTAGAGGCGAGAAACAGGTGTTGCATGAAATATTAACAGAAGAAAAGGAAACATGTTCCTGGTTGTCAGGATAGGATCCTGACAGATGCTGTAGCGGAGATGCAATATTCCCCAGGTTATCTCCGCTTATGATCCAAGTGAGGCTCAGGAACAAGCAAATAATAAATCCACAGGCAAGGTTTCCAGCAGGTAAAATAACAGCAATATCCCCACAGCAATCCCAATAACTGGACGACACACAGTTTCAGGAGCAGAACTGAAAGCTTTAATCCACAGTCTCCTTTTAAAGCATGCTCCCATGCAAGGGAGGGATTTACAATAATTATTACAGTAGCCAATCCTGTCCTGGTAACCTCCCACACATCTCCTCCCCTCAGCCAGCATCATAATCCCCTTATCCAGTACAGTAATTCCCCCCGTTTCTGGATGTACCCCTAAACGTAGGGGTACCGCTTTAAATCCTACATCCCCAGATACCCCTGATCTGGGTGAACAACATATCCAAAAATCACCCAGATCAGACCAGGGGTTCGGGAAATGTATGGAGGGAATAAAATGACCGACCGCACTAACTGAGATAGCCGAATGAGGTTCCATGCGAATGGGCCCTGCGGTCGGTCCTGGCATAAGGGAATTAAATACACAAAAACCTCTAGCTATAGAGGCTAGGGAGGGTTCGCCTGAATCCCCTCGTTCGGTTCTTTCTATCTACCGAACGAGGGGCCGTTCGGTAGTTTGGAACCGAACGGACCGGGCTTGTGGAGGTCTCAGCGGTGTTCGCCTACTCGAGTGTCCGATTTTAGTTCCAGACACTCGACGGCAAAACACCGCTGTTCGGGAGTTTTAAAATGGCCGCCGCCACGTGTTCGTTTGTCGAATGGCGGCCACCCCCGAGAACAAAGGACGGCTACTTACTAGTCAATTACCCGTTCGCAACAATGTTGCAACGGTAATTGAGGACACACTTCACACAGGGGAGGTCTGGTTGTTCGGTATTTCATTCGAATAAACTAAGGGAATGAAACTACCGAACAATCAGAGGAATACAATTCTTTTAAAACACATAGAAAACTAGCAGATCACACGAATGCAGTAATTTCAAAGACATTTGCAGGACAGCCCAGTGCCATCCGCTACAGATGCACTTTAGGCAATATTTATCACATATGTGCTTCAGTAGAGAGGTGGAGTCTGAAAGTCCTAAGAGTACACGCAAAGGACCTGTCACTTTGGGAAAGTTAATTTTCTAAAGATACGCTAGCGTAGGTGTAGGCAAACTTTGGCACTCTAGATCTTGTGAACTTCATCTCCCCTGATGCTTTGCCAGCATTATAGATGTAAGAGTATTAAGGGAGATATAGTCCACAACATCTAGCGTGCCGAAAGTTGCTTACGCCTGAGCTAGAGTGTTGTATACATTCATTAAAGTGAGACCTTGTAAGTATAATGAAAGTTCGACACTATTTTCATTACTATGGTATTATTTAGATGGGCCAAATGGTTCATATCTGCCGTCACATTCTATGTTTTTATGTAAAAAAACTAAACACATTTTCTACTATTAGCATTTAGATGAGGATCAAATTACATTTAATTTCAGATAATTGCAGTAATAAAGTTAATTCTTGAAGAGTTCACATACTGTATAATACATAATTCTTGAAAAGTTCACAAGTGGTATAATACAGACTGTTTATAAATAACCCAGTAGAGATTAGGAGCCCTTCATGTAACATGTTCATTTTATTAATCCAAGTCAGGAGGATAAAATTCTTTTAAACCTGCCCCATTTAATGACCCTTGTATTTTGAATTGAACACTTGCTGTTCAATCTCCAGTGTAATTAGGCTGCTGATACATTTTTCTCAATCAGGAGACCTGTCCATTGAATATATTTAATGTTTTTGGTCCAGATCACACAGAGTAATTTAATCAAGGTTTGTAACAGGTCAGCTGTTGCAGCAAGCTAAGGGATTACAGGCAAACAGACAAAGTCATTATATATTTACTTTTACGATGCCATCAATAAAATATGAACATATTATTCCCAAATATTGAGAATTGTCCAAATGAAGCTTATTAAAGGGACAAGTTGCAACATCTGACAAACAGAGCTCCAGTTCTACAATGCAATATTTAAGAATACGTAAAGCTAATAATGCTTGAAGAAACGTAAAAAAAATAAAATATGTAAAACAATCAATATTTCAAAAAATATCAAAATATTAGGACATTTTGAGTATATTAAGGCATTTCAACGTTTATTCAAAACTATTTAAAAACAAATTAAACACCCTTCGGTAGAACAAAGACAAAAATCGTCCAATAAAGAGACAACACATATACAGTTAGAGACACAGTAAGACGGTCAGTGAAGGAGCTTCTCTTAGACGATGCAGCACGTAGCCTCTTATGGTCCAGACGGACCTTCTATGAGAAGGCGAATAGAATGGACACTTTTTTGTCCTGTACATTGAGACCACGACAAGCCGGACACCACATTACTTCACTGAAATACCCGGATGGTACCACGAAGATGACCCCTGCCGACAAAGCCTCAATATTCACAGACTTTTATAAGTCCTTATATAATCACTCCCCGGTCACCACCACTCAACAGAAGGAGGAGGCCGATTCAACTGCCTCCTTCCTGGGGCACCTGGGTTTACACGGGTTGCCCCCAGAGGCGATTGCCGCCCTTGACTCAGACATAACGACAGACGATGTGGACAGAGCGAGCTCAAACCTTAGTGGGAATAAAGCCCCGGGCCCAGACGGATTAGATGGCAGTTACTATAAAACCTTTCTGGTGGTGTGGTCGTTGACTCAGCCAGGCGTTTAGATAGTTAAGCGTAGCAGAATAGTTTCCATAGATCCGCCGTGGGGACTGTGATTAAGGAAAAAGCCTTGCGAGGCTGGATTAGGCCCAACTGCCATCTTAGTGAGGTCTAATAATTGAGTTGCAGCTGGTATTTGACTCTGGTCAGAGGTGAGTGCAGTAGTGATTGCCAGGTCGGCTTCAGTGGGGAGCGTGTTATCCCCTGCCGGTCTACAGGGGTGCGGGGAGAAGTATGAAGCAAGTCTGTACAGGGATCAGTCGAGCGGAGAGATTGTCCGCCTCTCCCCGGCTCAGCTCCCAGAAGGCCACGGCAAAGGTGTTTGGGTTCCCGGAGGCACAGAGAGTGGTGTGATGGCTTAATGTGAAGATCTGGGAAACCCTTGCACCCATGAAGCACCGGAATAGGAATCACACCCCTGAACCGGACCAATTATCAGGAGCTCATGCTCCATGCGTCAGATGTGGTAGAAAGTCAGGCTCAGCCCCCCAAATGTGTATTCTTAATGCTATAGTGTTTGGATGACAGCCCCCTTCTTGTAACTATTCTAGTTACCTTTTCTTTTGTGCCATTCTACTCTCAAGGGCTTGCCCCTCCTCTTTGACTGATATATCAATCTTGATGATTTCAGACAATCCAGTGATTTCCTATAGGTAGATGTGCATCTATATGGTTTATTACGCCACTTGGTATGACAGCCACTAGAAGCATTTTATCCATGCAATACGGACATTTATGTTCTTGCAGAATAGCTTGTTTTACATTGCAGGGTTAAAACCAGAGGGACATGGTACTCAGATACCTTCCTTGAGATTAAGTGATCTGGGTGCCTATAGTATCCCTTTAATACCTGTAATGGTAGATCAGTGAAACTTACTGACTATACTGAAAATAAGCCAAGCTGGCACTTGACTCGCAAACATTTCTTCCTCTCCACAATCCTCGAAGTCCAGTACCCATGGTGGCATGGGTTTTATATTTGTGTGTGCCTGATGCTTCCCTTCCAGGGCCTTGTGGTTTGTGTCTCTGTGTACTCATTGATGGACATGCACTGTTTATCTTGCAATTACAGCAAATGCAAAGAATGTGTTGTCACTTAGTTGGATTTAGCTTAATTGGATTAGAAAAAAAAAACAGCGGATGCTCCCAGGACACCCAGGTAACAAAGGAAACATAACACATGGTGTTCCCTCTTCTCTCACTTCATGTACGATGGTTGAGTTAATAACACTTGCGTCAGGTAATGTCTAGTCCCCTGGTCTTAAGTGCTTCCCTCCCATACCTTAATCATGTGGCTAGTTGTCTCAAATATCTTACATTCTCTGGCCATTTTACTGTAAAAAATAAACAACAAAAATACAGCCTGTTTTCCAAAACTTCAAATATTTACATCTTCCCCTTTTCCATAATAAAAATGGATTATATTATTTCATATTTAAAACTGTAATATATATTACTTCCTTAAACACGACTACATCCTGGTAGCAAAAATTATCAATTATTTTCAATTGTGGTCCCTGCATCCTCATCCTACTCAATTTAATACAATGTTAAGTTTTCCAAGGTTCCATTCGTGTGACACTTATATTCTCCATGTGTCTATGTTAGCAAATTGGCAGTATCTCAGCTTTGCATATGAACTGGGAAACCAACATCTAAAAAATGAAAGCTATGTTAGGGAAGGATGTCTCAGAGGTGGATGGATCTCCAGAAACAAACTGTTCCTAAATACTGAAAAAAACGGTTTAAATTGTCTTTGGAACAAATAACAAATTACTCAAATGAAGCAATCACAGTTTAACCATCAGACTATATCATATATAAGTACTAACTATAACTACATACCTGCTAGTGTTCCTTGCCCTTGTTATAGTACAGAGGGGGTAGGGGCAGGTAAGAGCGCAGGCTGCAAAGAGTACTGGGGGGAGGCATGTACATCAAAAGGCTGGTAGCTTACCCCCTCAACCTGACCATGCATGGAGCACTGCTTAATAACTCTGTGCATGGTCCTAGTTCCCATTCCCCCTGTACTTTGAATGATATGACAGTAGATTTCAAAATGTGGGAAAGGTTCCCAGGATTTATGGGGGCTGTAGTGAGGAGTTTATCTCAATGCTGAATAGCACATTTTATGACTTTTTTTAAAGATTTTTTTTTCCTATGAGATCCTATGAGTGGAATATCAAGAAAACATCCAATATTCCTCTAACACATTATTACTGAATAGACCGTCTATTTATCAAGCCACGCCTGTAGCAACTGCCAATGGATAACTAGTTATTTGAGTTTTTTTGTATATTTTATCTTGCGGCTGTATTTTATTACTCATTAGTTCTGCTGTGTATTTGAATATTGGAGAAATTTTTTTTTCCTTATAAAACACTCTATAAATATAAAATTAAAAAAAAATGTAGACAGCACATATTATGAGTCTTTTACTTTATCATCACCTTCAACACTGTTATATAGACATTGCTAAATTCTGCTCTGATAACAGATTCAGCAGTAACATAATGTCTGACACTGTTTCCACATTTAGTCAGTGGAGGAGGAGGATGTAGGGACTAGGGAGGGAATGCAGTGATTGCTAACTCCCTTATAATTTACAGTTTGCAAATATCAAAGTTAGCATCAGTTTGAATATCATTATTGTCATCTGCAGTGCAAGCTTTACCAGTACAAAAAACAACAACTGTTTTTGGATATTGTATTTATTCCCAGTCCCATTCTCATGCCTCCCACATTTCCTGCATTTTGTGCTTGGTTACCAGGGGCCCTAAATTTGAAATAACTCTTGTTCAACTATAATGGGTTGCAAAACACTCCTATAAATGGAACACTAAGGGATTCTGTAGGCATCCCATTGAAATGGTCTGGGTGCAGTGTCCCTGTCACCCTTAGCCCTCAGAGATCACATAGCCACTAGAGGCACTTCCTGCTGTCAGAGTTTGACACTGTGCACGGTGTCTTCAAATCCCCCATGGGAAAGTATTGATTCAATAGGGGAAGGCCTTATGCGCACGGCACTCAATGCGCATCCGCTTTAGGTTCCATCTCGCCTCTGACGTTGGAGGAGGCAGTGATGGAGCCAGCACAAAGGGACCTGTCCCTAATCAGACATTGACATCTATTTAACACACGTCTGCTAAGCTTTTATATGTCTTTCTATGTTTCCCTGTTTGTAAAGGGAATCTAAGGATAAATGGCACAGCTGTTTTTTCTCATGTCTTAAAACATTGCACTGATTAAATGCACATTTTGTTTATAGTTCAAAGTTTATTTTACAGATATAGCTTGTCTTTTAATGCATTGAATAAGAAAAGTAAAATAAATATATTGGGGAAATTAGAATACTAAAAAAAAAATCAAATCAAAACAAAAAAAACAAACAAACAGAAATCAAAAATCTATAACAAGAAATCAATAATGCAGAATTCATTGTCCAAATATGTATATAAAGTCCAGCCTTGAAATGCAGTGAGTGATCTCAAATAGAAAATCAGAGCAACTTAGTGCTTACTGCAAACACATCGTATTCAGACACGTAAAATAAAAAAACTCCCATTTCTAAGAGGAGGTATAAGCACATAGTAAATCTTGTATTTTGATAGCCCGTGGCAGGCAGAGTGGGGTATTACTTTCCATGCTCCCAGTGAATTTTCTAATGTTGCTCTGATTTTCTATTTCAGATCACTCACTGAATGTCAAAGCTTGAGGGTATTTGGACTTTTTATGTATACATATTCAGACGATTGACTCTGGACTATGTTTTTTGTTTTTATAGATTTTATTTTTTGTATGTATTTTTGTCCTTTGATTTTCCTTAGTTTTACTTTTGTTTTTTTTGTTCTTAATTTTTTATTGGATTTTTTTAGTTATCATTCTCTCATTCAGTAGAGGAATAAGAGACATGAAATACAGCCCCAATCACTGTTCTAATCACCAGATCTGAATCCTAGCAGCTGCTAGGATATGATTGATTTCAGCCATCTTTCCCTCTCAGAGGTGTATTCACAAAACAGTAAATATTGGTGATCTGAAAACTGAATTTTAAATTTCAGACTAAAATAGTCGAGCTGTGACTATAGTTTAGCACGAGATCATTTCCAAATAGGCTATTTCAGCGTGATCTTTCCTATTTATTACAAATAAATCCCTAGTATTGGTGGGTTAAACATAATATTTTTACATTGATTAATATATTATTTGATGTAATAATCATTTATTCAAATAAGATTCCCTTTAATGAAGAAGGGCTTATATAGGCAGTATTCCAATGGATTGTATTAAGTTTTTCATTAGGAAACATGGATCATGATGTTTAAGTGCTTATAGTTCCAAGGGCAGATCCAGACTCCAATCTCGGTAGCTGCACTGAATAGGCAAACTTATCAACTTGTTGACATAATAGTATGTATGGTGATGTAATATCCTTTTTGTATGGGTGCATACCAACAGAGTTCCACAGAAGTAAAACTCACAAACTGCACAGTTAAGGCAGAGGTGTATTTGTGTGGCCTGTCAATGTGCGTCAATGTTGAGGCATATACAACTCAGGGGAAGCTCATCTATTGGGAAAGCCGGGGCAGTGTCCTGCCGGTTTTTGTTGCAATTAAAAAAATATTTTTTAAATTAAACTACATAATTCCTTTTCTGATGGGGTTTTTAACTGTTTTTTGTTAAACTTACACATTTGACAAGTATCTGATCAAACAGGTGTTTACCTTCTTTTAATTTTTAGTACTGCAGTTTACCTCGCCTCCCTCTTATTATTCATCTATTTTGCTTCTATGAAGAGTTAAAAAAAGGTTTTCCCAAAAATCTGATAAATCCTATGAGAAGTTGTATGATTCATCCTGCCTGAATGCCATTTGTTCTTCCTAATGTCTCCTTTTCGGGGCAGTAAATATGCCTTCCTAAAAAACAAGCTTACCTACTGGACTGTTATAGGATGCTAGCACATTGTGTTGGGGGGGAAGGGGTGTGGGGGGGACTGGCAGAACTGAACTTCATCTGACGCAGCCTCCATTTTGATTCAATACCTCTATTGCTGTATTATTTAAAGGATCACTATACCCTCATGCCTCCATAAATATAGCAAAATCTTACTGTATTCAAGCCTGAAGCAGTAACTCTGCATGCTGTTTGTCTCAGAAAAACAAGGTGTCTACTGACATCAGGGCTCGAGTCTTGCAGGAACGCGTGGGAACGGCGTTCCTGCACTTTTTTCACAGCGGGAACGCCGTTCCCCCTGCAGGCACTCAAAAAATGCCGCCCCCAAATGCCCTGTTTTCCCCCTGCAGGCACTCAAAAAATGCCGCCCCCAAATGCCGTGTTCCCCCTGATGCCCCCTCCCGCGGGCGTCTCTCTCCCTGTCATACGCGGTGAGGGAGCTGTGTCCTCTCTGCTCCCTCTCACGGCGCGCCATTTTCTGGTGCAGGGAGCTGGAATATGACGTCATATTCCGGCTCCCAGCATCAGCAGACAGCCTGCGCGGCGAGAGGGAGCAGAGAGGACACAGCTCCCTCCCCGCGTGTGACAGGGAGAGAGCCGACCGCCTCACTGCAGCCCCACTGGACCCCAGGGACCCATCCATGCCAGCTTTGCTAAAAGGTAGGGAGGCTGGGTGGGTGGGAAATGTTAATTTTAATAATATTAATAATTTGTATGTATGTCTGTGTGTGTAGTCTGTTAGTGTGTGTGTATGTCTGTTAGTGTATGTATGTGTGTGTGTATGTCTGTTAGTATGTGTGTGTATGTCTGTTAGTCTATGTATGTGTGTGTATGTATGTTAGTCTATGTATGTGTGTATGTCTGTTAGTTTATGTCTGTTAGTGCATGTGTGTGTTTGTGTCAGTGTGTGTGTGTGAGTGTATTTACGTCTGTTAGCGTATGTACGTGTGTGTGTGAGTGTATGTGCTTCTGTTAGTTTATGCATGTGTGTGTATGAGTGTATGTGCTTCTGTTAGTGTATGCATGTGTATGTTTGCGTGTATGTGCTTCTGTTAGTGTATGCACGTGTGTGTGTATGAGTGTATGTGCTTCTGTTACTGTATGCACGTGTATGTTTGCGTGTATGTGCTTCTGTTAGTGTATGTTTGTGAGTGTCTATCAAATCAGTGAGAGTCTGTTTGTCATTTAGTGCGTGTGTGACTATTAGTGTGTGTCTGTCAGTGTGTTTGTGTGTGTCTCTCTGTCAATGAATGAGTGTGTGTCAGTGAATGTGTATATGTCAAATCAGTGACGTCTGTGTGTTTGTCATTGAGTGTGTGTGTTACTGTCAGTGTGTATCTGCCAGTGCGGGTGTCTGTCAGAGAGTGTGCTTAAAGGAACACTATAGGCACCCAGACAACTTCAGCTCATTGAAGTGGTCTGGGTGCAGTGCCCCAGTCCCCTTATACCTGCAAGTGTAATTATTGCAGTTTGACCCCTGGCTGATATCATTAGAAGTGGTGGCCTGATCCAATCACAGTGCTTCCCCATAGGATCGGCTGAGACTGACAAAGAGGCAGATCAGGGGCAGAGCCAGCATGATTCAAACACAGCCCTGGCCAATCAGCATCTCCTCATAGAGATGAATTGAGTCAATCAATCTCTATGAGGAAAGTTCAGTGTCTGCATGCAGAGGGGGGAGATACTGAATATTTGGATGCATTTTAGGCAGCCATGACCCAGGAAGGATCTCTAACAGGCATCTGAGGAGTGGCCAGTGAAGTTATCACTAGGCTGTAATGTAAACACTGCATTTTCTCTGAAAAGAGAGTTTTTACAGCAAAAAGCCTGAAGGTAATGGATTCTACTCACCAGAACAAATTCATTAAGCTGTAGTTGTTCTGATGACTATAGTGTCCCTTTAAAGGGACACTATAGGCACCAAAAAAAACTTAAACCTAATGAAGCAGATTTGTTTTAAATATGTTTTTATTTCAAGCCTGAAGCAGTAACTCTGCATGCTGTTTGTCTCAGAAAAACAAGGTGTCTACTGACATCAGGGCTCGAGTCCTGCAGGAACCAAAAAAAACTTAAACCTAATGAAGCAGATTTGTTTTAAATATGTTTTTATTTCACAGGTATAGGCATAGCATACATACAGCATTTAGTCGTTTTGGCGCCTACGCAGAGGCCCTGTGTATTGTGCATCAGGTAAGGTTGTAACAGGTGAAGTAGTAGATTGTTCCCATTATCTAAGTGACCATGCCATATAGTCGTGCAGTTACAGGTGCAATCACCTGTTCAGACATATGTTGAGTAGAGAGAGCGTTATCATGGCTCAGTGATTGCCAGTGTATGTGGCCATGTTGGTGAGATGTTTGTGTAATTGCATAGTTCAGTATGGGTTACTCATCTGTTTATAATTGGATCTAATCTGGTGGGGTTGTCGCTTTCGTGGTGATGTTGGGTTAAGCGTGGTATGGTAGTTGCATGACTGTGTGTCCATGTAGGCTGCGTGTGTATCACGGGGATTGTCCACCTTCTGGTGGAGTTGTGGGTGGCGTGGTCTGAAACGTCCTAGTATTGTGGTAGGTGGTTTATGGGTGTGTGCGCTTGTCCTATTCGTATGGTCAGTAATCGGTAGGGATCTCATTTAGGTTCGTACATCTGGGTGTATGTGTGGGTCCCTTTTTGGGTATGTTTATGTGGAGCAAGGTTCAGGAACGAGGGAAGAAGAAGAGGAGTAAAAAAAAACCTGAGGAGGGGGGTGGGGGGAGAGGAGGGGGTGGCTATGAAGAGGGCAGATATCTTAGCGGTCCAGCAGCGGTCTGGCAGAACTTTATCCCCAGTCTCGGTCCCGGTTCACCCCACCCCGCAGGTGATTGCCTCTCATACGTCTCCCTATTCAGGAGTGTCACGAAGTCATCTGAGGTGATATGTCTCAGCTCGTAGAACCATCTCTTCGTGTATTTCTCTTTTGCGTTCGCTGTGGTCGCCTTCAGGTCCTCAAATTATAAAGCAGATTTGGTGTACAGATCATGCCCTTGCAGTCTCACTGCTCAATATAATTAGATTGTTACTTACAGTGTCACCTACTGGCCATTGTTAAAAAATGTTTTATAAAAAATACTTCATGGCTTTTATGCCTTACTAGTAACACTCCAGTTCAAATACATTATATTTCTCAGGACACTTAGCTAGGTGAATGGTAAAAAGATAATACATTACTGTTTCAGGAAACCACTAAATAGTTTAGTTCAAATTCTATATGCAGAGTATCACAATTTTACCTGGCTATGGAAGAGTGCTTTCAGGTTCGTGCCTGGATGAGACTGCAGTGAAGTGGTGTCAGTAGAGTGACGGAGAGATTCAAAGCATTGAGCCAGGGGAGGATTATCAGAGACTGCAGGGGAGAAAGTGCAGGGATGTATTCAAAGGATGGAGATATGGGAGAGCTGCTAGACATATTTTCACACTGTGCTGCAGAAGTACCAGCCTTAAAGGACCACTATAGTGCCAGGAAAACATACTCGTTTTCCTGGCACTATAGTACCCTGAGGGTGCCCCCACCCTCAGGGTCCCCCTCCCGCCCGGCTCTGGAAGGAGGAAAGGGGTTAAAACTTACCTTTTTCCAGCGCTGGGGGGGGAGCTCTCTGCCTCCGATCCTCCTCCGATCCTCCCCATCAGCTGAATGCGCATGTGCTTTCCCATGGACGCTTGCGTGCTCTCACTTTTATTTTCACAGTGAGAATCACGCAAGCGCCTCTAGCGGCTGTCAATGACACAGCCACTAGAGGCTTTGGGGAAGGCTTAACCCATTCATAAACATAGCAGTTTCTCTGAAACTGCTATGTTTATAAAAGAATGGGTTAAGCCTAGCTGGACCTGGCACCCTGACCACTTCATTAAGATAAAGTGGTCTGGGTGCCTAGAGTGGTCCTTTAAGAGGGCAAAGTTCAACAAGTAAGGGACAAGGTTTACAGAGAGCAGAGGGATCAAATTAAAAAGGTGGAGCCTAGTGCCCCACTATCTACAAACTTTACCAGCCGCCACTACTCCAGCTTCCTGCCTTTCCCAGGCATCCCTCCTCTATCCTTGCCTACTATCCCTTTCAGTAGTTTTATTTGTGTCCCAGTCTCCTTATTCCCAGTCCCCTTATGTCTCTCTTCCAAATATATATTAAAGTTTAAAAAGACAGATTTATTATGGCATTCACTGCTAATTCTAATTGATTTAGGTTTTCTACTCCTGTGTAAGGATGCCATATTTGAGAAGCCATGTACCACTAGGGGGCTCAAGGAGGCACATAAACTTCTTAAAGGGGAATTAAAATGTGGGCATTTGTCAATCCTGTTAACAAAATACGTTTTTTGTTTTTTTAATACTATTTCTTGCTTTGCAAGAGAGTGGTCTCAATACTGCAGTCCAGCATGATGTTTAACTGAGCTCTCAGCACAGCTCCCCTGTGGTTCACAAAAAGTTGTCGCTGACTGGGTACCCACTCTGCCATTTCATGGGAAGCCCTTGCCCTAGTGCCCCTCCCCCAAGGAGCTTGTCCATGCTCTAGTAATTTCCCGCATGGATTATTGTAACCCTCTCCTAACTGGTCTTCCCAAAAGCCGTATTGATCTGCTACAGTCTGTAATGAATGCTGCCGTCAGACTGATTTTCCTCTCTAGACGGTCCTCTCACACCTCTCCCCTCTGTCAATCCTTAAATTGGCTTCCTGTATCCTATAGGAGTCAATTCAAAGTGCTAACCCGTACCTGTAAAGCACTGAACAATTCTAGCCCCTCATATCTCTTCACAGATCCATAGGTATGCCCCTTATTGTTCCCTTCGCTCTGCCCATGACCTACTCCTGACCGCTGCTCGCACCCGTCGGGCCAACTCACGCTTCCAGGAGTTCTCACGGATGGCTCCCTTCCTATGGAATAGCCTGCCTGCCGCCATCAGACTCTCCCCTAGTCCCCTAAGGGGATAGCAAAGAGCCAACTGACTAGAGTGAGATGCAATTGTTCCAAGAGTCAGGATTTTAGAACACAGGCAGATCATATCAAACAAAAAGTAATCCAACGAGGTTACAACAAAAACAGTATTGAAAAAGAGGTTAGACTTATTAACACCTTTGAAAGAAAGGAATTCCTTTCGGATACAAATAAAATGTAAAAAGATGTCCCTTTCAACTATGCTTTTAAGACAAGGTTTAACATCCATCATAATGAAATAAAAAAATGTTTACAGAAACATTGGTCTACATTACTAAATGATCCCGTTATGGGACAATCATTACCAAAAAAACCTTTGATGATTTACAAGAAGAATAGAAATTTAAAGGATATGATAGCACCTAGTTATGTTAAACCTTTGGAAACACATTCTTCTACAAAAAGTAGTAAAGGCTTTGCGGGTTGTCATAACTGCAAAGCATGTACTACAGTATCCCTGACTAGCTCCGATATCTTCTATAGTTTTATTACAGGAGAGAAGTTCTCCATTAATTCCCATATTGGCTGCCGCACGGACTTTGTGATATATCTACTCCAGTGCCCGTGAGGTAAGCAATATGTTGGATGAACTAAAAGACCTCTTAAGGTCAGAATTATGGAGCATATTAACAACATTAAAAAGGGACTAACCACCCATTCGGTTCCAGTGCACTGCCAATCTTGTCCAGCTTTTAAGTTCAAACAATTGATTTGTAGGGGAATCGAACAAGTTCTTCCTCATTGGAGGGGGGAGATAGAGTAAAAAAGCTATCTTAAAGAGAAACTTACTGGATCCATAGGTTGCAGACACTGGAGCCGAATGGGTTAAATGTTGATATAGACCTGATTTGTTTTATTTAAAACAGGTCTCTTTGTTAATGGTTGTGTTGTTTTGATTGTAATAAGATATGTGGAATTATTAATTTGAATAAATAATTTGTATTGTTTTTTACATATGATATGTTTTTTGTAACTATATTTTATTATTATTATATTTTTTTGGAAGCACTAAGACAAAATATTTTAATATGTATTTTTTTCTGATTCTAACTGATATATATATATATATATATATATATATATATATATATATATGATAAATACCTATTATGGGCACTAACAAACATCTCTTTTCATAGTGTCCCCTCCCCTATTGATATCAATTGATTTCTCCATTGAGGACTTTCGATATAAAGTACGAAAAAATCACTATCACGCATGCGCAGCTACCAACTGACTGCACAGAGGAAATTACGTCTTTGGAACACACGGAAGTGTTCCGTTGAACGCAGACGTCATATCCGGGAGCAGGATGGCTGGACACCTGAACAGGATGAACAACTGAAAGCAGCTTGGGGATATGAAGGTAATCGTAATTATGGAGGAAATGAGGAACACCTCCACTACACCACCAATGACTGAGGAGAGGAGTCCTATATATTATGAACTATGGGAGGGTGGAAATCAAGTGGGGTTTTTTAACTGCATATTTGTATTGTACAAAATTATTTTATAACTGCAAAGTCCCTGAGGAAGTTCTATGTTTAGAACGAAACGTGTAGGATCGCTGTCTTTTTTAGTAATAAACCATTTATGCATTTAATTCCTGCTTCATTCCGGTTCCTGTATTTCCAAGGAGTGAGGTGGATTTCTTCCAACCCCCCTAAGGGACTAGGGGTGGCATCTTGAAGGCGCTTTGACTTGTTCCATTCTGTGAGTGCTTCCAGTAGCGTGTTTTAATACATGCTTAATACTTTATCACACTTCGGTTTGGTTCGGCAATTTGGAACTTCTGCAAATCGACACTTTGGCACTTCAGGACTTCGGTAAGTGTAGGGTTAGGGGAGGATTAGGGGTAGGGTAGGGTTAGGTTTGGTTTACGGTTAGGGTAGGGTTAGAGGTAGTGTTAGGGTTGGTTTAGGAGTAGGGTTAGGGGTAGGTTTAGAAGTAGGGTAGGGTTAGGTAATGTGAAGAAAACCCCTGTTTTATGGACTTAGTTAGACTGTTTTGTCTCCCCCCCTTAGAACACCAGTTTAAACCCTTAATAACTGTCATATTTTCAAACACTGTCTGACCCTTTTCACTGTCATTTTTTGTTTTTCCTCAGAGCAGGAGTGGTTTTACTGCATGAATACTGTTGCTTTGTGTGCATTAAACAGATCTCTACCCAGCATTAAGCCTCGGCTCATGTGTGGAGGGTTATGCTATGCTTGTGTCTACACTCTGACTGGAAGCATTATTCGCTAACTACTTGGAGAAAGGGTACCCAAGACGGTCAGAGAGGGTTGGACCGTCACAATTGGTGGCAGTGGTGGGATCGTCCCTTTCTCATGAATTTATAATTCAAGGCTGAACCTGGAGCATGCATGGAAGCTTACTACAACCAGCTCAAGCATAACACACTGAAAGACTTATTGGAGGTTTGAGGGGGCAGCGGCAGCAATAAGACCAGGCGCTGTATTGTAAGCGAACTAATGGAGCTGGACAGGGAAAGCGTTGCTGCGGCAACCCTGGCTTTTCTTGCAGAAGAAAGAAAAGTGGACCGAGAAATAAGGGAAAGGCTGGCGCTGTTCGGACCAAACCCTGTGCCAGAAATCATCCTTCGCATAATTGACAGAATGAAAATGCGAATAAACAACGGGAATTACAAATCCGCTTAGTGGAGGCGCAGAGAACTACAGCAGTCACACCGAACAGTTCCAGCTTTAACCCCGAACTGTGGAAAATTCCCTTCAGCACATTCAAAGCATTTGAGGAGGCTACAGACGAGATTGATGGCTATTTGGTAGACTTTGAGAGACAATGTGCCCTACACAAGATACCAGAAAGGGAACGGGTTCCAATTTTCGCTGGAAAGCTCTCTGGCAAAGCAGCTGATGCATTCAGAGACATTCCTGATCAGGACATAAGCAGCTATGAGCAGGTGAAGGAAGCCCTCCTAGCCCGGTACCCAGTGACACCAGAGGCATACCGGTGAAAATTCCGGGAGTCCATTAAGATAGCAACCGATTCGTACACGGAGTGGGCTTGCAGGCTGCATCGGGCAGCCATCCACTGGGTGAATGGATGCCAAGCTACCACCATGGAGGCATTATTACAGCTGGTGCTGCTTGAACAGTTTTTCTCGCTGCTACAAACGGATGTATAGGAATGGGTGAGGAATCGTAACCCCCTCACCCAGCAAAAAGCAGCCCGGAATAAACGGATGCCTGCAAGCCAGAACGCCTGCCCCTCAGACCTCAACCAGCATGGGTTGAGCCACCAGCACCACTGTCAGGGGGCAACTATCCACCACCACAGTGAGCCCCAGCAGCCGTTAGTCGACCTCCCCAGACTACGTGACCCAGATGTTTCCAGTGCAAGCAGGTGGGACACTACTGCAGGGATTGCCCAATGGTACCTACCCAATCTACGTGGACTCGTCTATCCGGTATCAGCTCCCGACCAGCAGGACACACCATCAACTTCCCCGTGTCCTCTACCTTGGAGGCCCGGGAGTTAACCAGGGAGGAGCCCTTGTGGTTTCCCTCATGAGGCCAACCCGGTGCAGGCTGCCAGGGGAGATAAACGACAACACCACCGACAACTAGTGATGGTTAACTAGACTTAATGGGACCCCTAGCTCATCCTAGTCGCTCAGGTAAAAGGTACATACTCACTCTAGTCAACTTCGCCACTAGATATCCTGAAGTAGTAGCACTGTCTAACATTGAGGCAGAGACAGTAGCGGGTGCCCTGGTCAGGGTGTTCTCAAGAGTCTGATTTCCCCAGGAAATCCTATCAGACCAGGGTACCTGTAATAACTGTCTGTGTGTTTATTTAGTTGAATAAGTCTTTTTTATAGATATATATATATATATATATATATATATATATATATAGAGATAGATAGATATTTCTTCTTTGGGTCAGGCTCGCCACACTAATATATGTCAATATTAGTGAAAAGTACTAATACGCAATCTGACGTTCTTTATAAAAAATAAGCATTTATTCTACTTCAACAGCAAACAATAATATACTTAACAGATGGTATTTCTTAACGACGTTACAGAGAGTCATCTTTGTATCAGCAACTCAGGACATCAGAGAGGAGAGCAAAACAGATCGTAGAAGGAAGAGAACGTGGCCCTTTGTCCTCTGCCCTATATAGCCCAAATTACGTCATAACGTTTAGTTTAGACTCTGGCCATATAAGGAAATTCCCCATATAAAGACCACCCCAAATCTCTTATACAGCAAATTCCAGAGATCTCATGGTACAGAATATCAAATGCCATCTGTTCTGTTTAACCCATTAGACAGCCACACCTTAATGTGTATTTGAATAGGAACATATAGAATATGCAATATTCTACAGTACCCAGTTCACTGCCGCAGTGACCCAGCAGTTGTGAAAGGTCTGCGGGATAAAACCCCTGACTAGCTCCCCATACCATCCCCAGACCAACGGTCTATGCGAGCAGTTCAATGGGACTCTGAAGCAGATGCTGAAGACGTTCACGCCCGCTTGCAGGGACTGGGAGCGATTCCTGCCGCACCTCCATTTTGCTTACCGGGAGGTCCCACAGGAATCAACGGAGTTCTCCCCCTTTGAGTTGTTATACGGTAGGCGAGTGAGGGGACCCCTAGACCTGATTAGGGAGCATTGGGAGGGAGCCACAGAGTCAGCAGGGACCTCGGTGGTGCCATATGTGCTGTAACTGAGGGACCGTATGGAGGCATTGACCCAGATGGTGCATGAAAAACTCCAGTCGGCTCAGCGGCGCCAGTGGGTATGAACGACTGGAAGGCCAGGCACCGTAGTTTTCAGGTAGGACAGCGAGTTATGGTACTTAAACCAGTCCGACGGGACAAACTACAGGCTGCCTGGCAGGGACCCTACAAAATTATTGGGAAAGTATGTGACACTACGTACATGGTAGCCAGCTGTGATGATGAGAATGTAAAGCGCACATTCCACATCAACATGCTGAAGGAATACAAGGGGAGGTGGTGGCCGTGTGTGCGCCACCATCCGAGGATCTAGACACCCTACCCCTGCCGGATCTATTGGAGGGTGACCAGAGGGTACGGGCTATAGAGTTGGTACAGTTGGGGGAACGGCTGGGACCACAGGAATGGGCCCAGGCGATAGCCCTTCTGGAAGCCAAACAGGCTACGTTCTCTCGGGTACCCGTGTACGCAAGACTGGCTGTCCACAGGGTGGAGACCCCAGGCCAGGCTCCCTTGCGGCAGCCCCCCTACCGCATCCCTGAGGCAGTCCGGATGTGGAGGGAAATAATTGAACTGCTACGCTTAGGGGTCATTGAACATTCCGAAAGTCCTTGGGCTTCGCTGGTAGTGCTAGTGCCGAAGCGGGACGGCACGACCCGCTTCTGTGTAGACTTCCGACGACTCAACGATAAGACTGTCACAGACGCCTACCCGATGCCCCGGGTAGACGAACTGTTGGCCTGGATGGCTAGGGGGAAATATCTGACAACAATAGACTTATGTAAGGGCTACTGGCAAACTCCCCTAGCCGAGGACACCATTCTAAAATCGTCCCGTTCGGCTTATACCAGTTCTGAGTTATGCCGTTCGGGATGAAGAATGCCCCAGCCACTTTCCAATGGATGGTAGAGCGCCTCCTAAATGGTCTCCAGGGTTATGCGTGCGCATACCTGGACGACATAGCGATTTTTTGTGAAACCTGGGAGGCCCACTTAGAACATGTAGGGACGGTACTGGATAGAATCCTGGCAGCTGGCTTGACCTTGAAGCCTGACAAGTGTCCAAGTGTCACATTGATATGGCGGAGGTGCAGTACTTGGGCCACCGGGTAGGATGTGGAAAACAATGGCCGGAGCCCGCTGAGATTGAGGCTGTTGCCAACTGGCCCACCCCCCATACCAAGACGCAAGTTATGGCTTTCTTAGGGACAGCCGGCTACTACAAACGCTTTGTCCCTGACTATAGCACCCTGGCCAAACCCCTGACGTACTTGACAAAAAAGAACTTACCCCGACAGGTCCTGTGGTCCCCGGAGTGCGAGGCAGCCTTTCAAGCATTGAAGCAAGCTCTTATAAACGCACCTGTTCACGCTGCCCCCGATCCTAACAAACGTTTCATTGTACACACAGATGCTTCAATGTTTGTCTTGGGGCAGTCTTAAGCCAGGTCAGAGAAGACAGGGGTAGCACCCTGTAGCCTATTTGAGCCGAAAATTGTTGCCCAGGGAGGTCAGCTATGCGGCCATTGAAAAAGAATGCCTAGCTTTAGTGTATGCATTGAAGAAACTAACACCCTACTTATATGGCTGGCCGTTTACCCTCATCACGGACCACAAACCTCTCGTCTGGCTCAATCGGGTTGCAGGAGATAATGCCCGACTTCTACGGTGGAGCCTCGCATTACAACCATATGACTTCACCATCCACTACCGACCTGGCAAAATGAATGGAAATGCGGATGGCCTATCCCGACAAACTGAATTAGCGGCCCGAAAAGGGGCCAACTGTGTCTGCTGGAGCTGTCAGCAAGGGGGGAGCAGTGGGAAGAAAACCTCTGTTTTATGGACTTAATTTGACTATTTTGTTCTTAGAACACCAGTTTAAACCCTTAATAACTGTCATATTTTCAAACTCTGTCTGACCCTTTTAACTGTCATTTTTTGTTTTTCCTCAGAGCAGCAGGGACGTATTAGCCGCGAGGCAAACAAGGCATTTGCCTTGGGCGGCATTTTTCATTTGCCTAGGGCAGCACAAAACCAGGATACACCACTGCAGAGCAGGAGTAGTTTTACTGCATGAATACTGTTGTTTTGTGTGGCATTAAACAGACCTCTACCCAGCATTAAGCCTCGGCTCATATGTGGAGGGTTATGCTATGCTTGTGTCTACACTCTGCCTGGAAGGATTTTTCGCTAACTACTGGGAGAAAGGGAACCCAAGACGGTCAGAGAGGATTGGACCATTACAGGTTAGAGATAGGGTTAGTGTAGGGTTAGGGTTGGTTTAGGTTAGGGGTAGGGTAGGGTTAGTTTAGGAGTAGGGTTAGGGTTGGTTTAAGGTTAGGGGTAGGGTTAGAGGTAGGGTTAGGAGTAGGTTTAGGGGTAGGGTTAGAGGTAAGGTTAGGTTAGGGGTAGAGTAGGGTTAGGGTTGGTTAAGGGTTAGGGGTAGGGTTAGAGGTAGGGTTAGAAAAAGGGTAAGGGGTAGGGTTAGTTTAGGAGTAGGGGTAGGTCTAGAGGTAGGGTTAGCATAGGGTTAGGTTAGGGGTAGGGTGAGGGGTACGCTACCCTAAACCTACCCCAACCACTAACCCTACCCCAACCCCTAACCCTATCCCTACCCCTAACCCTACTCCAACCACTAACACTAACCCTACCCCAAAACCAAACAAATTGCACATGTCTATTAGATGGTATAAAACGCCCCAATCATTGAACGCCAGAGTGCCGCATATGTCAGATGTATAGGTGTACATGTGTCCTATCTGTCACGCCCTCTGCTAGCCTCCCCCACCTTTGTCTCTGGTAATCTTCTACAACCCCACCCAAACCAAAACCCCTGCCACCCTTCATCAAAACAATCTGTTTAATAAAAAAATAACACAAAAAGCAATAATAAGATCGAGAATAATCACACTTATCTTAAAGCCTGCTGCTCCCTGGTCCCACCTGACAGTGTTCCAGTTCAAATCACCTGGGGCCGGTCTGACAGCCCTGATCATTGGGCTGACAGCTCCTGTGCAGCCCTGTAATCCCAGCCGGCCATGTGTGAGCTGTGCGGCCGCACAGAGCCCCATGGGAGCAGGGGGATCCAGGCGGCCGGCACAGCTCACACATGGCCGGCCGGGATCATAAAAAAATAAAAAATAAATTTGTGGCAGGGGCGGAGCTTACGTGCGGTGGGGCGGAGCTAGCGGCAGGGGCGTGGCTTACTGTGCGGCGGGGGCCTGGCTGACTGCAGCATGGGAAGCAGGAAGGAGTCCATGCTTCCCCAACAACAAGCCTCCAGGAGCTCCAAGCGGGAGGTAAGAAGCAGGTCAGTGTGTCTGTGTGAGTGTGTGACTGTCTGTGTGTGACTGCCTGTGAGTGTGTGACTGTCTGTGTGAGTGTGTGACTGTCTGTTGTGACTGTCTGTGTGAGTGTGTGACTGTCTGTGTGTGACTGTCTGTGTGAGTGTGTGACTGTGAGTGTGAGACTGTCTGTGTCAGTGTGACTGTCTGTGTGTGACTGTCTGTGTGAGTGCATGACTGTGAGTGTGTGACTGTCTGTGTGTGACTGTCTGTGTGAGTGTGTGACTGTGACTGTCTGTGTGTGAGTGTGTGACTGTGTGTGTGTGACTGTCTGTGTGAGTGTGTGACTGTGTGTGTGAGACTGTCTGTGTGACTCTCTGTGTGTGAGTGTGACTGTGTGAGTGTGTGACTGTGTGTGACTGTCTGTGTCAGTGTGACTGTCTGCGTGACTGTCTGTGCGGAGTGTGCGACTGCCCGCGTGCGTGACTGTCTGTGGAGTGTAACCGCATGCGTGGACTGGGTTCGTGCACGTTCGCGTGAGTGTGTACTCGGTTCGTGTGAGTGCATCGCGGGAGTGCGTGACTGTCTGTGTGTGACTGTCTCGCAGGTGTGTGACTGTGTGTGACTGTCTGTGTGAGTGTGAGACCGTGGGGAGTGTGTGGGACTGTCTGTGGAGTGTGACTGCCCGTGTGTGAGTGTGTACTGTCTGTGCGTGAATTTGTGACTGTCTGTGTGAGTGTGTGACTGTGAGTGTGTGACTGTTTGTGTGTGACTGTCTGTGTGAGTGTGTGACTGTCTGTGTGAGTGTGTGACTGTCTGTGTGTGACTGCCTGTGAGTGTGTGGCTGTCTCTGTGTGACTGCCTGTGAGTGTATGACTGTCTGTGTGAGTGTGTGACTGTCTGTGTGTGCCTGTCTGACTGAGTGTGTGACTGTGAGTGTGTGACTGTGAGTGTGTGACTGTCTGTGAGTGTGTGACTGTGTGACTGTCTGTGTGCGTGACTGTCTGTGCGTGACTGTCTGCCGGTGTGTGTGTGACTGTCTGCCTGTGTGTGAGTGTATGGCTGTCTGCCTGTGTATGTGTGTGGCTGTCTGCCTGTCTTTGTATGTGTGGGTGTTTGCCTCGGTGTCAGTGACTGTGTGCCTGTGTGTGTGTGTGGCTGTCTGCCTGGGTGTCAGTGACTGTCTGCCTCTGTGTGTGTGTGCGCGCATCTGCTAGTGAGGGAGCCTGTGTGTGTGTGTGTGTGTGTGTGTGCCTGCTAGTGAGTGAGCTTGTATGTGTGTCAGTGAGCTTGTCTGTAGGGATCATATGTGTGTGTTAGTGAGCTTGTCTGTAAGGAGCATGAGTGTGTCGGAGCCTGTCTGTGGTGAGCATGTGTGTACAGTGAGCTTGTCTGTAGTAAGCATGAGTGTGATCGTGAGCTTGTCTGTAGTGACCATATGTGTGTCAGTGAGCTTGTCTGTAGTGAGCATGTGTGTGTCAGTGAGCTTGTCTGTAGTGAATCTGTGTGCTATTGAGCTCTTCTGTAGGGAGCGTGTGTGTCAATGGGCTTGTCTGTAGGGAGAGTGTGTGAGCATCAGTGAGCTTGTCTGTAGTGAGCGTGTGTGTGTGACAGTGAGCTTGTCTATAGTAAGCTTGTGTGTGTGTATCAGAGTTTGTCTGTACTAAATTTGTGTGTGCGCCAGTAACCTTGTCTGTGTGTGTCATTGTCTGTCAATGAGCCTATTTGTTTGCATCAGTAAGATTGTCTGTCTGTGTGTGAGTATGCTTTACTGTATAATTTAATTACCCTAAAAGAACTAATATTTTGAATTAGAAGAAGAAATGGATCAATAAAAAAAAATAAAAATAATAAAAAAAAAAAAAATATATATATATATATATATATATATACTGTTGCATCACCAGGGCTCCAGTATCCAGTATATATATAGGCAATTGAAATAGTTGGCTGCACTCTCTGGTTTTCCTTAAAACTTTACTTTTATTTAAATATTTAAGAGAAGATCAACGTTTCAGTCCCTCTTGTGGACTTGCATCAGGATCATGACGAAAGTCCACAAGAGGGACTGAAAGATTGATCTTCTCTTAAATATTTCAATAAAAGTTACATTTTCAGGAAATCCGAGAGTGCAGCCAACTATTTCAATTGCTTATATATATATATATATATATATATATATATATATAAACACCCTACATAGCACAATGACTTATGGGGCTGACATAGATCTTTTTCCAGGGCTGCTTCGTGTCCCCAGTCCGGCCCTGTCGCTCCCACACGCTCCCCTTGCGTGCTCCAGATTTTCTCTTCCTGCACCACAATAAAAGTGATTCTCGGCCCCGACTTGCCTCAGAATTCGCAAGTCAAGTGCATAGCACTATGCACTTGACTTGCTCTGCACTACAGTCAGCAGACAGATAACTCGGGCCAGCCTGTGAGTGACCAAGAGTAAGCTTTGTCGGCCGCCCGGTGCACCTTTCACCATGGCGCACTGTGCGGCCGCCCAGCTTGCACACCCCTAAGGCTGGCCCTGTAGACAGCCCAAATCAAAGCTTTGCACATGACAGTTTATTGTGAAAAGCCTCATTCACAAAACTGTGAATATGATAAGATCCATCCCCACCCTAAATGAGACTAAAAGGAGAGATTACTAATTAAACTTTTTCCTGGTCTGCGAGATGCTTTTCACTACTGCTACAGTGATTTGCGTATTTAAGCACAGTTAGCGGAACTTGATAAGTATAGTTTTTATTTAAATGTGTTTGATTTTTTTAGTTTTTCATTTATGAATGGCATCAACATATATTATAAAAGATTACTAAAACTCACTCACTTAAAACTGTAACAAATTAAATCCAAATGGCAAAATGTTGGCTAAAATAGCCAGGCCCTTACAAGCTGAATTGGAGAATTTCTCCCAGTCAGCTAAATTAGCCTACATTTTGCCATTCAGATTTTAACCCAGTACAATTTGGAATTTAGTGAATTACTCTGATAGAGATGCAACAGTAACACAAATCTAATACAGAAAGGAGATGCAACATTTTGCAACATAATTTCAAAAAGTCAGATGTTTAACCAAAAGTGGTCTTAAAGGACCACTATAGGCACCCAGACCACTTCAGCTCAATGAAGTGGTCTTGGTGACAGGTCCCCCTAGTTTTAACCCTGCAGCTGTAAACATAGCAGTTTCAGAAAACCTGCTATGTTTACATTGAGGGTTAATCCAGCCTCTAGTGGCTGTCTCCCTGACAGCCACTAGAGGCCGCTTCCGCGATCCTAAATGCGAAAAAAAAAATCGCATTGACGACACGCTGACATCCATAGGAAAGCATTGAGTAATGCTTTCCTATGGGTGGTTTGAATGTGCACGCGGCTTTGGCCACGCATGCGCATTCGGAGCTGACGTCGGCAGGGGGAGGAGAGGTCACTAGCGCTGAGGGAGTCTGGTGCTGGATTAAGGTAAGTGGTTTCAGCCCAGTGGGAGGGCTTGTTTTCCTGGCACTATAGTGCTCCTTTAACAAATAGTAAGTAAAGAAAGGACAGTAAAATATGTTGTCTATGTGTACCAGGGTCTCGTGGCTATATGGAACACATTAGTGTCAATTCATGTCTTGCCTATTAATCACTTCTATTGGTTTAAATCAGTGATATCAAAATCTGTCCCCTTGATATTGATGGACTAGAACCCCCAGAATTCTTTAATTGCAAAAGATGTCCTAAAAATGATGGGAGCTTGTAGTTCAGTAACAACTGGGGGGCCCATGAGTCAAAAGAGGCCATATGATGTTATGAGTGAAACCAAAATTATAAAGTCCAAAAAGTGTACCGCTTTGGGCGTTGCCGGCACCTGTCTAGTTATCTCATGACTACATAACTCAGGGAGCCTAAGAGAGAAGGAGGATGTTAATGAGATGTTACATAAACAGGAAATAATCCATTTGCTCAATGCAGATATTTTCATACCATGTGGGAGCTGTGGAGGAACCGTAGACCATAGAACTTGGCAAAGGACCACCATTTAAACAATGACTTCTTAATGCACTTGTTTTTTATCTACATTTCTTTTTGTATCTTCTAGGCGTTTTTTCCTGTCTCTTTAACTGCACCACCAGGTCTCAAAGATGTAGAGGCGGAAAGAGTCAGCAGCTTAATGAGTTAATTCAAACCAAGAACCACCAGCAGATGAATAATGTCAGGGAGAGGGAGAATGATTTAGGCATATAATCCCATATAGTACAGCCAGGAGCTGTGGCATTTCAGCCTTCAGATGTCAGGAAACCTGTTGCAGTTTTACAATCTCTTATAATCCAAACATCTGCCGTCTGCCAATGCTATGTTACATAAGTAAATCCATTACATTCATATTAAAGGGAAGAGGTGAGAGAATACACACAGGCTTACAAAGGAAGCATTCATATGAAGTTAGATAACTGTCTGTTATATGTCTGGGCTTCTTCAAAACATTGTCTTTGTCCAGGAAAATGAGAAAAGTAGCCACATTTCACATTCAGCCTAATTGCTGAAACAAACTGGGATTTCTCTTAGTATGCAAGAGTAGAGATGGTTTGGCTTACTATGTGATCAGGAAGTATTTTTAATTCACTTTGTTTTCAAGCAAAAGCAGTACTTGATACAGTACAAGCTGTTCAATGTCCATTCTTCAATTTCAAAGAAAGTAACAGACATTTTCTGCTAAAACCATTTGCAAAACAGCTGATGTTTGCACTGTAATATTTCAAAACACACATCGCAGACAGTTGTCCATTTCCACTAACATATGCCAGAGCTACTACATTTTAAAGGCATTTTTTTTTTAGCTCCTGGAGCAATTCTGGAACATCACTTTGAGCAGTCTAGAGTTTTTTTTAAATTCTACAGCAATTGCTCCAGTTTTATTTTGAGAAACACAATACTAATACCACTAATAATAATAATAAGGATTATAAGTGGAGGCATGCCAATTTCCCATGAGAATTTACCAACCGTTGCTTAAGTTATTAGGCTATTCTCCCTGTGGGATGGGCTAATAAGGATATGAGCAATCCACAAATCTCATGTCGCTTAAAGGACCACTCTAGGCACCCAGACCACTTCAGCTTAATGAAGTGGTCTGGGTGCCAGGTCCAGCTAAGGTTAACCCTTTTTTCTATAAACATAGCAGTTTCAGAGAAACTGCTATGTTTATAAATGGGTTAATCCAGCCTCTAGTGGCAGTCTCATTGACAGCTGCTAGAGGGCTTCCACGCTTCTCACTGTGATTTTCACAGTGAGAAGATGCCAGCGTCCATAGGAAAGCATTGTGAATGCTTTCCTATGGACTGGCTGAATGCTCGCGCGGCTCCTGCCGCGCATGCGCATTCAGCCGGAGAGGAGGAGGAGAGCTCCCCACCCGGCGCTGGAGAAAGAGGTAAGTTTAACCCCTTCCTCTCCATCCAGCCCGGCGGGAGGGGGACCCTGAGGGTGGGAGCACCCTCAGGGCACTATAGTGATAGGAAAACAATTTTGTTTTCCTGGCACTATAGTGGTCCTTTAAAACATCTAAATGCAGTTGTATATTGTGATGATAACCTATGCATGTTGCATGGTAATGACCAAAGGTTGAATGGGTTATTTTTTTTAATACATATATCACCATTTTCAGGTTTGGGTTAGCAGAATTGTTAAGGTTGTGTATAGGTTAAAGAAATACTCCAACATTAAAAACACATTTATGTATGTAAAAAAATTCCTTTATGTCTTTAAGTTTATGGTCGTCTTTTTAAAGCTATAACACTTAAAGGCATTCTATCGTTTTAGGAATACAAATCTGTGTTTCTAACACTATAGTGTACTCTGGTCCCACCCCACCTCACGGCCCAGAGGTGGGGGGGGGTAAGAAAAACATATTTAAATTGCCTTAAACATTTTTTAAAGGGGGGTTATATAAAGAAAAATTCCCAACAGGCAGGGACGGTCCAAGGATTTTTGACACCTTGGGTAAAAATTTACTTTGTCGTCCCTTTCACAATTAAAGGGACACATCAAGCACTATCATAATGAATTTATACCATTTGAATAGGTTAGGGTGGAAGAAGAGTGGAAGAAGGTCCCATCATGGTCTACCTAAGATTAGATGCTGAAGCAATATCTCACCTCTTTCAATAGTGTCTTGTAATGAACATAAAACAAATCCTCACCCCTTTGGTAGCCTTCGTCAAAAATTTCAGTTGGTGCAAATTGTGTAAAATGCCAGGTTTGGCCAGATTAATTATACAAAATGTTTTTACAAAAAAACAAAACTTGAATGGGGCTAATGCTAAAGTAATAGATGCTGCACTACTACAGGATATGCACAGCATTTTAAAACACACATTACAGGCAAATTACAGAACATATATGCACCTGCCTAGCAAAGATTTCTTACTGAGCTGCATTAAATGTCTGTGATTGGACATCCACAGTAAGTCTGGGTGGGATTTGCAATGGCTGCAGCTTTTGCAATGTGTTTTTAGATATAACCCAAATGAAACAATGCCTAATTAAATACAGTCATTTACAGTTATATCTACTAAACAGTGTTTTTTTTTTCTGTTGGGCAGTGGAGTGTCTCTTTAATATTTTTATTATACACCTAAATACACAGTTCATTAAAGCATTCATAGCACATACATAATAAGCACAGCACAAACATACACAGTGCAAATAAAGAATTCCACAAACATACACACAGAAATGTATCAAAGACACACATCCACACAGTAGGAAAGTGGCAACAGACAAATCTATACAAAGCGGACAGGGGGTCAAACACAGTACAGGTAACTAGTCAAAATAATCATAAACTCCGCAGGCAAGTAATTTAGACACATACACTACAGGGAAAGATCATAGATAATAGTTGTTAAAAAAATAATACACCTATAAATATACACATCAAACAATAGGTTCAAAGCACACATGCATACAGCAGGTACATGGTTAACATATTATAGATATGTAGTAGTACTCTAATATTTTGGACAGAGGTCCCTCTCTTAGTGCCAAAACTGAACTCTTACAGCCATGTACACATAGGTAGGGTATGAAAACTTTCCGATACTGTCAGGGAGGCAGCTAATCAGTGTGTAGAACCTTTTCACCTACCACACTAAGCAGTTTTGTCTGGTGCCATCCTGGATTCCATACCACCTCCTTCATTCTATTTCCTGCTGATTCCAGGAAGCAGCAGTGAGGCCCCTGTGGTGCTTGCATTTCATTTTCTTCCTCTGTGGCTGATACAGGGCAGGGCACTGAATCTTCACTGGAAGCAGACTTTGGTGAGTGAGATCATCTCTTCCTACACACAGCCTTGAATGGCGCCCCCGCAGAGGCTGGCGCCCTAGACGGGTGCCTGTCTTGCCTAATAGAAGCACCGGCCCTGCCAATAGGACATCATTTAAAAAAATTTAAAAAAGGGTTGGAGTAACCCTTTAATTTTTCACGTGGCAGCCATTTTAGTTGCTGTCAACTTGAATGTAGATTCTAAAGCTACTTACTGTAAGACTGAAATTGGGCATGCAAAGCTTGGCAAAAAGCATTTGACACTCCTGGACCAACACATCTGACAATTTATCAGTTTAGAGATACATTTGAAGCAATGGGTGAAGAAGTTAGTGCACCAAAGTCTGGACATCCTAAGACGTCTGTGATTGGAAAATGAGACAAGAGTCACTTTGACATTTGTTAACAGTCCGAAAAAGTCCATACAACGTGCGTCTCAGCAGCTATCCATACTGAAAACAACCTTGCAGTACTTAATGTGTAAACTGAAATTTAAGCTGTACCATCCAAGACTGTTACATGGTCTTTTGGAGGAAGACCCGGCCGTCTGTTGCAATTCTGTGAGATGATGCTTAACCAAACCTCCAACCTTCTATATAAGATCATCTGGTCAGATGAGGCTTCTTTCAAGTTGTCAGACCATAATTGTTTGTATTGGGCAGATAAAAAGACTTATTTGATTATCGCATCTCAACTGAACCAGCCAGGAGTCACAGTGTGCACTGTCCAGTGAGGGTGTTGTAGAACTGTTTTTTTTCTCTAGAACTGTGGAAAACAATTACCTAAACCGGTTGCGCGACATGGTAGTGCAACAACTCAGATCCGGGGCTAACTTTGCTGAACTGCTCTTCCAACAAGATGGGGCTCCTTCTCATTATGCTTTTGCAGTAATGGACTATCTTGACAACACCTTCCCACAGCATTGGAACAGATGAAGTGGCAACAAAGAATGGCCGCCACATTCACCCAACAACACCAGTGGACTTCTTTTTTTCGGGTGTAGTAAAAAAAAAAAGGGTTTTGAGAGGAAATCCCAGACTATGGATTTATTAAAAGAGCTCATCCTGGAAGCATTTATGGACATTTCTGCTGACCAGAATTTGTGCCATACTGTGTGTCACAGTGTACTGGACAGTTTTGAGGATTGTTGCAACAATGATGGAAGACTTTTGAGCACTTATGAGATTAAATAGAGTTAAACAAATATAAATGTAATAAACAGTGTAATAAAATACAAATAAATCACCCTGTGTATGCCCACCCTCCCCTCACCACACCATCCCACCCCATGCTCATTATTACTTTTATAGATTGTCTGTCACACCTACATTTTAGTTAGGTTAAAAAAAAAAAAACCTGCCTCTTATTAGTACACTCCTGCACTTTCTTAACCCATAAAACACCTTCACCTGATCTTGATATTCCAATTATCTCCAATTTTTATTTTTCACAGTTTAGCAATGATCTGTTTTCTCCTCCTCTTTATTTCCAGTCTCCCTCAGTATAAAAATCTCTCCTTACACCCACTTCACTCATCCCCCCATCCACATTTACATATGCCCTTCTCTGCCACACTCCCCCTTCTCTCATCTCATGCCTTACACTAATTTTTCTACTCTTTCACTCCAAGCCACAATCAAGCTCATCCTAGACCCCATGCATACAAAACCCATTCACACCTCCTGTCACTTTCTCTCCTCCTGCTTCTAGCAGCTGGTGATGTCTCTCCCAATCCAGGGCCCTTCACCTTCTCTACACACACTAAGACAACCAGAAACCCCACAAACCTCATCACAATACCCTGCCCTTTACACTCACTTACCAAAATTAATTGTGCACTCTGGAATGCCCGCTCCATCTGCAGTAATTTAAAATCAACAACCATACACGACTTTTTTATCTCAAACTCACTCACACTGCTTGCACTTACAGAGATCTGGCTGTCCCCCTCTGATAGCGCTACTCCTTCCTCTTTATGTTTTGGTGGGCTACAATTCTGTCACACTCCCAGACTCAACTGTAAAGGAGGCGGCATAGGCATCCTTCTCTCCCCTTAATGTACCTTTCAACCAATCATAACTTCCCCTGCCCTATCCTTTTCTTCTTTTGAAGTTCACACTGTCCGCCTATTTAAACCCACTCCTTTAAGAATTGCTATCATCTACCACCCCCCCACCCCCCTGGTCAGGGCCAGATTAAGAGCCCAGTGGACCTGGTGCTGACAATTATGACGGGCCTAATTACAGAATCATATTGACCAAAAACAGTAAAACACTCACAAGCGTCATGTATCTGATGAAGATGGTGCTGGAGAGAAAGAAAACAGCAGCTATAATAAAACACATACCCTGGGCTAATATCTCTCTAATTTATGTTTTCATCTTTTAAGTAAATCCATAACCCCTAACAGCAGTGTCCAGTCAAGCAGGAAGTCAATGGGCACTGAAAAAGGGTGTGCCACTGACACAAATCACGTAACCTGCCAAAAGGGGTGAACATGCCCAAAAAGAGGACATGTCTGCTCAAAGAATTAGAAGGCCAGCCTGGTGTGAATGCATGTCAGGCTGCATGCCAATCATGCAGCTGGCCAACTAAGGGCATACTATGCAGACAGCACCCTGAGCATGGCATAAATGCATCTAATGATGCGCTCGCTCAATGCTTTCTAAGGACTGTCCCCTAGCACTCGCTGGTCCACTTGTCTCCTTACCTTCTTACTAGCAGGCAGAAGCTCCTGGTATATATGGTCTGGGACAGAGAAAAGCTGTATGTACTGAGTGTAGAAGGGAACATGCCACAGTGTTAGAGAGACCAAAGTCAGCATTACCTTAAAGGATCACAAACATGAATTCATGACCCTATAGTATTAACACCACCATCTAGCCCCCCTGGGCCCCTCATGCCTCCATAAATATAGCAAAATCTTACTGTATTTAAGCCTGAAGCTGTAACTCTGCATGCTGTTAGACTCAGAAAAACAAGCAGTCTGCTGACATCATTAGAAGTGATGGCCTAATCCAATCACAGTGCTTCCCCATAGTATTGGCTGAGACTGACAAAGAGGCAGATCGGGGCAGAGCCAGCATGATTCAAACACAGCCCTGGCCAATCAGCATATCCTCATAGAGATGAATTGAATCAATGAGGAAAGTTCAGTGTCTGCATGCAGAGGGAGGAGACACTGAATGTTTGGATGCATTTTAGGCAGCCATGACCCAGGAAGGATCTCTAACAGCCATCTAAGGAGTGGCCAGTGAAGTTATCACTAGGCTGTAATGTAAAGACTGCATTTTCTCTGAAAAGACAGTGTTTACAGCAAAAAGCCTGACGGTAATAATTCTACTCACCAGAACAAATTCAATAAGCTGTAGTTCTTCTGGTGACTCCAGTGTCCCTTTAACTATATTCATTGTCAGCCAGTCCACACAAGATTTGTTCCCATACATCCCTCTTAATTTTCCATACTTAAGTAAGAGTATGTGAAAAGTAGTTAGGGTTGCCACCTTTCTTGGAAAAACATACCGGCCTTGCTAATTTGCATAATTAAATATGTATGGGTGACATCACATGATGTAAATCAAAAGGATTGCTGTAAAATCACCAAAAAACTACTTAGTTTGATTCTGCTGTATAGATGGATTCCTACCAGTGGCCCCATGTCTCCCAGTGCCCCCATGTGTCGATTACTCCAGGTCTCAGTATTCCTATGTATCAGTGTCTCAGTGCGCCATGTCTCCCAGTGTCCCCTAGTGTCGTGTCCCCAGGTCTCCCAGTGATCCTATGTATCACAGTGTCTCAATGCCCCATGTCTCCCTGTGTCCCCATGTATCCCAGGGTCCCCATGTCACTAGGAAGACGGGAAGACCTGGGGACACAGGGAGACCTAGGGACACGGAGACACCAGTGACACTGGGAAACTAGGGGACTCTGGCTGGGACGCATGGGGACACTGGGAAAATAGGGGACACTTGAAGACATGGGGACATAGACACCAGGGACACAGACACTAGAGACACTGGCTGGGTGACATGGGGACATTGAGACATGGGGGCACTGGGAGACATGGGGACAAGGAGACACCAGGGCCACAGACACTAGGGACACTAGCTTGGAGACATGGGGACCTTGAGACACTTGAGGCACTGGGAGACATGGAGGCACTAGGAGACATGGGGACAGTGAGACACTGGCAGACTGGGGGCACTGGGAGACTAGGGGGCACTGAGACACCAGGGACACTGGCTGGGAGACATGGGGACACTGTGTCCCCATGTGTCTGTGTCATAATGTCTCCCAATGTCCCTTAGTGTCTCAGTGTCTGCCATAATGTCTTCCAGTGTCCCTTAGTGTCTCAGTGTCTGCCATAATGTCTCCCAATGTCCCTTAGTGTCTCTGTGTCTGCCATAATGTCTCCCAGTGTCCCTTAGTGTCTCAGTGTCTGCCATAATGTCTCCCAGTGTCCATTAGTGTCTCAGTGTCTGCCATAATGTCTCCCAGTGTCCCTTAGTGTCTCAGTGTCTGCCATAATGTTTCCCACTGTCCCTTAGTGTTGCAGTGTCTGCCATAATGTCTCCCAATGTCCCTTAGTGCCTCAGTGTCTGCCATAATGTCTCCCAGTGTCCCTTAGTGTCTCAGTGTCTGCCATAATGTCTCCCAGTGTCCCTTAGTGTCTCAGTGTCTGCCATAATGTCTACCAATGTTCCTTAGTGTCTCAGTGTCTGCCATAATGTCTCCCAGTGTCCCTTAGTGTCTCAGTGTCTGTCATAATGTCTCCCAGTGTCCCTTAGTTTCCCAGTGTCTGCCATAATGTATCCCAATGTCCCTTAGTGTCTCAGTGTCTGCCATAATGTCTCCCAATGTCCCTTAGTGTCAATGGGCCTATTCCATGGGCCTATTCCATGGGCCTGGGCCTGGAGCTGCAGCTCCATCAGCCCCTATGTTAATCCGGCCCTGCCCCTGGTTATCCTAAACTATTCATTGAGCACTTTTCCTCCTGGCTTCCTCACTTCCTCTCATCTAGCACTCCTTCCCTTATACTTGGGGATTTCAATATCCCAATCAAAAACCCCAATTGCACTGATGCCTCTTGTCTGCTCTCTGTAACCTCCTTCTTTGGCCTTACGCAATGGTCTAATTTAGCAACCCATACAGCAGGAAAAACTCTTGATCTTGCCTTCACCAACCTCTGTATTGCCTCTAATCTCTCCAATATTCCTTTTCCTCTATCTGACCACCATCTGCTGACTTTTGACATTGGCATACCTAAGACCCAATTGACACCACCGTCTGAACATCACTCTCACAGAAACCTCCAATGTCTTGACCTAGAGCATTTCTCCACTAATCTCCAAACACACCTTTTACCTATCTCAAACCTCACCTTTCTTAGTTCTACAACCTCCTTCTACAATTCCACCCTCTCCTCTCAACTAGACATCATGGCACATTGTACATTTAAATGCCGCAGGCCCCCCCAACAACAACCCTGGCACACCAAGCTCACTCGATACCTCCAAAAATGCTCCAGAACTGCTGAACGCTGTTGGAGAAAGTCTCACTGTGCATCTGTCTTTCTCCACTATAAATTTATGCTGAGCTCATACAGCTTGGCTCTTTCCTCTGCAAAAGTTAATTACTTCAATAACCTCATAACCACACTCTCCCGCGAACCCAAACGATTATTTCACACATTTAACTCTCTTCTTCGCCCTGCTGTTCCTCCTCCACCTACTAACTTGAATACCTCAGACTTTGCAACTCACTTCACTGACAAGATCTCTACAATCAGAGAAGAGATCTCTTATCTTTCTTCTTCCCCTTACAATACTTCCCCTAACTTCACTCCCTCTGCTGTTCTATGTTCATTCGCACCCGCTACATTGGAAGAGGTTTCTGCTCTGCTCCAGTCCTCCCGCCCCACCACCTGCTCCCTAGATCCAATTCCCTCGCATCTCATCCGTACTCTGTCTTCTTCTCTTTCTCCACCTCTCACTAAATTCTCAATCTCTCTCTCTCCTCTGGTATATTTCCATTGCCCTACAAACATGCAACTGTAACCCCAATTCTAAAGAAGCCCAATCTTGACACTAACTCCCCATCCAACTATCGTCCTATCTCGCTACTGCCTTTTGCATCCAAGATCCTTGAAAAAATTGTGTATGCGAGATTGAAAGACTTCCTCGAGTCCAACTCTCTGCTAGACCCGCTTCAGTCTGGTTTCCGCGCTAAGCACTCTGTGGAAACGGCACTGACCAAAGTATCCAATGATCTACTCACTGCAAAATCTCGTGGTCACTACTCTATCCTAATTCTCCTTGACCTGTCTGTGGCTTTTGACACTGTTGATCATCAACAGCTTCTTCTCATCCTCTGCAATATCGGTCTACAAGATATTGCTCTCTCCTGGTGCTCCTCCTACCTCTCCCAGCTCTTTCAGTGTTTCTTTCTCTGGCTCTGTTTCTTCTCCCCAATTCCTCTCTGTTGGTGTCCCCCAAGGTTCAGTCCTTGGTCCCCTACTGTTCTCCACCTATACTGCCTCCCTTGGTAAACTCATTAGCTTCTTTGGCTTCCAATATCTTTTCTATGCAGATGACACGCAAATCTACCTGTCCTCTCCTGATCTCTCCCCATCCCTCTTGACTAGCGTCTCTGACTGCCTCTCTGCTGTTTCTAACTAGATGGCTGCCCACTTCCTTAAACTAAACTTGACCAAAACTGAAATTCTGGTCTTTCCTCCCTCAAGTGTTGTTCCTCCTGTGTCTGTCTCCCTCCAAGTCAACGGTGCTACTATCAGCTCCACCACGCAGGCTCGCTGCCTAGATGTTCTCTTTGACTCCGACCTCTCCTTCAAGCCTCATGTTCAATCTATCGCCAAATCCTGTCATTTCCATCTCAAAAACATTGCGCGCATCCGCCCCTACTTAACGCCAGATGCGACTAAGGTGTTGGTCCATTCCACTGTCCTTTCTCTCCTTGACTACTGTAATCCACTTCTCAGTGGTCTTACGTGCTCCCAACTTGCGCCGTTACAGTCCATAATGAATGCGGCGGCAAGGCTCATCTTCCTGTCCGCCCGCACCTCCCATGCCTCACCCTTCTGTCAGTCCCTACATTGGCTTCGTATAAAATATAGAGCTCAATTTAAAATTCTGGTTCTTGCTTTCAAATCTCTACATAATGCTGCTCCCACCTATCTATCCTACCTTATACACAAGTATGTCCCATCTAGGCCCCTACGATCTGCTGAAGACTTACGTCTATCTTCTGTCCGTACTCCCACCTCTGATGCTCGCCTTCAAGATTTCTCGAGGGCTGCAGTGTTCCTGTGGAACGCGCTTCCCCCCTCCGTTAGATGCTCACCCAGTCTCCACTCCTTCAAAAAATCGTTAAAAACCCACTTCTTCATAAAAGCGTATCAATTAAACTGTTAATAGCTCTTGACTGATTCTTCTTCTGCAACTGTCACTAGTCTAATACTATCCTTACCTTTTTGTGTCATTTTACCCCACTCCCTCTAGCATGTAAGCTCATTGAGCAGGGCCCTCAACCCCTCTGTTCCTGTGTGTCCAACTTGTCTGGTTACAACTACATGTCTGTTCGTCCACCCATTGTAAAACACTGCGGAATTTGACGGCGCTCTATAAATATCATAATAATAATAATAATAATATTTAAAACAATGTTTAACACAAATCTGCACATCAGTAAACCACAAGACTTGCTTTTCCCACAGAAATCACAAATTTGCAGTGATGTTACTACGGCAAAAGATTCTGAGTGGGCATATGTAAATTAGTTTAACAAAGAATCACATTTTTGCCCCATTCCATTTTAAACATTGGTTCCTTTGAGTCTGTATTTGCTGTATACAACAGCTTGGAAACAAAACTTAGGAAAAGATATAAAGCCAGTGAACCACTCATGGACAGCTGTTTCATTGTTAATGCAAATCATCTGTGGGAAAAGCAAGTCTTGATTGGTGTGCAGATTTGCTGATGATTTGCATTAACAATGAAACAGCTGTCCATGAGTGGTTCACTGGCTTTGCATCTTTTTCCTAAGTTGTGTTTCAAAGCTGTTGTATACAGCAAACACAGACTCAAAGGAATCCATGTTTAAAATGGAAGTAGGCAAAAATGTGATTCTTTGTTAAACCAATTTGCATATTCATATATATATATATTAAATTTTAATAAAAATGTGAAGATGAAAATTATAAGAAAATGCTGTTCTATAGTTGATAGTTTAAACCATGCTTGCTTATCACTGTGTCTCAACATTAGCTTACTGTTATCAGAATAAGTTAATCGGACATACTTGACAATTCTCATGATTTAAAGGATTGAGGTCTGTAAATTAAACACTAACCACATCCTGTATCATGTCAACCAATAGTTAGGGAAAGAGCACAATCAAAATGTGTCTGGATTTTCTCCCATTCACTTCTGGATGGATGGCTTTAGGAATAAAGTCTGTTTTTAAACAAGTTACCAATTATTGGGATGAAAATTGGAACACTTCCAAAACATTTAACATTAACAGTATTTAAATCTACTGTAAGTAATTATCTTACATAAGGCTGTGACAGCAACAGTAAATTCTAATTATGACTCAATCCCCCCCGCAGATGAAGTGATATTCTGTATATGAGTAATTTGTCTGATGTTCTCAAATATATATATTTCCAGACAGACTGATTCTCTTTCACAGACAACGGTATTCTCAGATTAAAATATTACTATACAGATATTGTTTTATGGTGCTACGAACAAGGTATTTTAAAATAGTCTAGGAACCAAAATGTTCTAGACAAAGCACTAACATACATAAATAAAAGGAGAACATCAACAATGCATGGAACTCCATAAACAATATATTGATATTTAGCCAGGGGATGTGCCATTTTTAAAAAAAAAATTTGGATTTAGGGGTCCTTCATTTCACCAATAAACAACCTCAACTTTTTAGAAATAACAACACACTGGTTGTAATCGGTAGCAATAGAGTCACGGGAAACAGCCTGTGTCCATCAGACATTTACAGATATTTGTGGGTGCTTTATTATGCTACGCAGGTCAAGTTTATCAAAGTTGCATGAATAAATAATCAGGGCTGCCATGGCCTCTGGCCAGTGGTGTATCCTGGTTTTGTGCTGCCCTAGGCAGGACAAAACTCAGGCGCCCCACTCCCCCCGCGCCCCCCCACCCAACCCTCCCCCCTGCCCCACCTTCTAAATACACACACACAGTCAGACACACACACACACACACAGTCAGACACAACACACACACACACACAGTCAGAGACACACACAGTCAGACACAAACACACACACACAGTCAGACACAAACACACACACACAGTCAGACACAAACACACACACTCACAAACACACAAACACACACACACACAGTCAGAGACACACGCAGAGTCAGACACACGCACAGTCAGACACACGCACAGTCAGACACAAGCACCGTAAGACACACGCACCGTCAGACACACGCACCGTCAGACACACGCACAGTCAGACACACGCACAGTCAGACACACGCACAGTCAGACATACGCACACACTCACAAACACACAAACAGACAAACACACACAGTCAGACACAAACACACACACAGTCAGACACATACACACACAAACACACACACAGTCAGACACACACAGACAAACACACACACAGTCACAAACACACACACACACACAAACACAGTCAGACACAAACACACACACACAGTCATACACATACACAGACACAGTCAGACACAAACACAGTCACACACTCACAAACACAGTCAGACACAGTCAGACACATACACAGACACAAACACACACACAGTCAGACACACAGACAGACACAACACAGTCAGACACAAACACACATACACAGTCAGACACAAAACACACACACACACACACAGTCAGACACAAACACACATACACAGTCAGACACACGCACACACACTCACAAACACAAACAGACACAAACACACAGTCAGACACAAACACACACACACAGTCAGACACATACACAGACACAAACACACACACAGTCAGACACACACAGACAAACACACACACAGACTCACAAACACAGTCAGACACATACACACACAGTCATACACATACACAGACACAAACAGTCACACACACACAGTCAGACACAAACACACACACACAGTACACATACACATACACAGACACAGTCAGACACAAACACACAGTCACACACTCACAAACACAGTCAGACACAAACACACACACACACATTAACTTTTTTTTAAAATTTAAATCCCCCCCCAACCTCCTTACCTTTGGGAGTGCTGGGGGGGGGTCTCTCTCCCTGGTGGTCCGGTGGCTGCAGGTCGGGCGGGCGGCGCTGGCAGGCGGGCGGCTGGCGAGGGAGCACTTCCTATGAGCTGACTGCTCAGCTCCCTCGCGCGCCGGCTGCAGAGTGAGGCTGGGAGCCGGAATATGACGTCATCTTCCGGCTCCCAGCCTCACTCTGCGGCGCGCGAGGGAGCTGAGCAGACAGCTCATAGGAAGTGCTCCCTCGCCAGCCGCCCGCCTGCCCGCCCGCTCGGGATGTCTGTTAGCCGCAAGGCTAACTAGGCATTTGCCCTGGGCATTTGGGGTGCGGCGTTTTTTGCCGCCCCCTGAAAAATGCCGCCCAAGGCAAATGCCTTGTTTGCCTCGCGGCTAATACGTCCCTGCCTCTGGCAGGAGAGGATGCTGCGGGGCCGGTATGGAGATCAGAGATCAAATCTTACCCCAAACTAGTTGCAGTCACCAAAAATATATATGAGTGTGAGGGCAGACTTGATACAGCTGGCTGGCAAATAAGTAGGGAATAATGAACACTGTGTTCTAACCTCAGATTAGACTAGGAAACAGCTGAACCATCTTTCCTAGTGCCCAAAGAATGGACTGCACTCTGAATGTTGGGATAACTTTTTAAAAATATTTTTCTTACAATTTCTCTCATCATTTTTGGAATTGAGGATTATACTCCTCAATTGATTACCTCTTTATTAGGGATTACATCATTTTGGTTTATACAGTATTTTTGCACATTGGAGGCCTTTTTAAATAAATAAATAGACAAATAAATTATAGACAATTGTAACCATCCTTGTAAGTGGCGTTTAAGTGGATTCATAACCTGATCCAATGTGACTCATTACTTGTCACAACCAGCTGTAGGTTGTGACAAGTAACCTACCTTCAAATAGGTTGTAATTTCCTCCTGTAGGTCAGATTCGGCTAGTCACAATTGTTTCTTTTTGATTGCAACTCATTTGTCTAATTCATTGACACTTTGTCCTTACCAGCAGCTTCCCCTCTTTTATTACACTAGGTAGGATGACTTAGGATTCATATTGATCTCTTGAAATCACCCTACTTTTTAATAATGATTTGTCTTTTAATTGTTGTTACATTTAAAGTTATGTTTTAAATTATACCACATTATTATATTTTGTGAAGTTGAAGGGCGAGAACCCCTCGGTCTTGTGGTAGACCACAATATATTACTCTACAAATCACTTGGCTAAGAATGTCAGGGGGTGTGATTTGTAATTGGAGTCACCTATCCAATCACATACGCCGCATGTTGGGTGTATATATATATTTGTGGTCAGGGAAAAAAGCCATATTAATGTTAAAACCTTGTAATTAACTAAAGTCGGTTGGGGTGTGCCAAAACCGATGTTCTGGCGGGCCTGTAAATAAAGGCGGCCCACCAAGATGTAATTGAATAGAGTGAGTGGTGGGTGGGGTGACCAGTCAACGTCAGCCCAGTATGAAGGTAGGTTTGAGTTTATATAGGCTGGATCATCCCCTCCCACAACTCCAGGCTCCGCCTTCCCATTTGTGGTCAGGGAAAAAAGCCTTATTAATGTTAAAACCTTATAAGTAACTAAAGCCAGTTGGAGTGTGCCGAAACTGATGTCCGGGCGGGCTTTTAAAAAAAGAGGACAAAAAGGATATTTAACTGTGCCACTTTAATATGTATGAAATCGTTTACAACAGACATGCAGATGTGACGGTATACTTAACTAGCTAACTCTTGAAAGGCTTGTCTTAGCTCTGGTTGTGGTATGTATCGATTGTAAGCCGACGATTTCCATCGTCCCAGTCTTTTAATTATATGTACTGGTATGTTTTGGCTTGAGGCAGCAGTTGCTGCTCCTATTCGAAATGAATGGCCCGTTAAGGCTGTTGGATCGCTCCCTATTTTTGTAATTAGAGTTTTCAAATATGACATGAATTTTGTTGTTGTCAATGGGTTGCCGTAACAATCGAAGGAGTGGTAAGTTGGTAGTGTTGTGCTGATACCAACGTACGGGTAGGCCTGTATAAAGAGGGCCGACCAAGGAATAGGGGGTGTAATAGTTGAGTTAATTTAAGGGAGCGGTGGGTGGGGTCCCATGAACAGGAAAAAGGCACAGGTAAGCAGGGTAAATAGCGGTTTATAGGACAAACTCCTCCAACAAATTCCGGCCTTTGGCCTTCTACATATATATATACAAGGGACAAAGGTGCTTTGATAAAATTGGCCTTGGGGCAGCAAACTGACTAATGTGGTCCTATATATGATGTTACATCGCAAAACTCCAGCAGCCTTTTCCTGTCATATCCATATATTGCATAGGTACTCATTTGCAGGCCCAACCACACTGAAATCTGTGGGTTTTATGCTTAAAAAAAACCATTTGTATGCACCTAACCTCAGGCCAAAGGGTCAGCTCTCCCCTGATTGATATCTTTTTGTAAAATAAGAGATTTCCTCACATGTAATATGCATGCATTCACACATTGTTAAGATTACATATTCTGTGCGCAAAAAGACAATATCTGAGTTGTAGGTAAGTTAAAGTTTGATATTTAACCCCAGAGCCAGGAGCATTCAGATAGTTACTCTATGGGAAAGAATTGGTTTGGCTGAGATCATCAATTCTGATGATGTCAGCCAAAGAGGCAGATCGCTGCGGGGCCAGCACCGACAGAGCCGTGGAGAGCTGTTAAAAGGTACTTTGTAACCCTTTCTAAGGCGGTAAAGGGGGCAAGCCACCTAAATGGGGGTTTTAAACACCATAGGATCAGGAATACATGTTTGTATGTATGTATCTTTTTTTTTTTTTAAATGCAATATCTATCTATCTATATCTGAATTATGAATTTAAAGACAAAATGATTGTGACTTTATGCAATATCTATCTATCTATATCTGAATTATCAATCTAAAGACACAATTAGTGTGACTTTTATGCCTGAGAAGCACACACACCAACAAAATGGGGAACCTAGAAAGCAGGACATAAGGAGAGAAAAAGGTATTAAAGGGATCCGAACACAAATGAAACAGGCTCACTTGAGAGTTATAGATTTTAGTACTTCTATGAATATGCAAAAAACAATGTGTGAAAAAAGTGTAAAATACGTATTGCAATCATGTGACACTGGCTGCAATGTGTACTAATTTCAGATTACAGATTACTAATTGTCATTTAAAGGTGTGATCTAAGTAGTGTAACAAATAAATGGCTGATAACTACAGAGAAGTTTAGTTATCAGACTCTGGTCTCCTGCTGTTAATTTAGTTGGGTTTGATAGATTTAAAATAAGTGACTCAACCATCTGGAATGTTATTGCAGTGCTCATACCATAAACATACAATCTGCTGATCACTCTGGTGACAAGATGTTATTTTCCAAAAATATAAATTTTCCCAGCTCTGAAAGCTTTAGCATTTATGCGTAAACATTTCTCATAAAGATTGGCATGCAGTTCACAAACTAATTCCAGATTACACTTGATTTATTGCACAGTGCTAAAGTGGGTTCTTGAATAGAATTTTAAAAGGGGACAGGACTGACCCAGGTTGGAGTGTGGATCATGTGTACTGATCATATTTTTACGAACCTCCAGAATATTGACATATTATAGAATCTTCTACATTGTTAATAATATTATGTCATTTGTTAGCATTATCTATCCTATAGTAAATGATCTGTGATCAGGATCAGAGCTTGAATTATTAAACAATCTCTGAGTCCCTATTTTTCATTTAGCCACAGCTACTAATGAACATTTTTATTTTTTAACTCAACAAGCAACAGAATATACTTTTTTTTCAGACACTTTCTTTAGAACAGATGGTCTTTTAATAGTTTTTGGTAATATTTCATTGGGAGTCTGGAACATTTAATTTTGCCCTTTGGTGCCAGCTCTTCTGGTGTCATCCGGGCTGGTGCAAGGATTCCTGCCGCCCTAGGCAACAATACATTTTGCTGGCCCTTCATGATTGCAACTACGTTCCCTCAGAGGTTTACTCACTAAACTCTGAATTGCAGTGAAGAGACATTTAGAGCACTGGGTTGACATTGTGAAAGCAGACGCACGGTGAGAAATTTAGAGAACGGAAATAGCCTAGGGAGACATTTAGAAAAAATGATAGAGAGACTGTTGAGATATTTAGGGAACAGAGTCTGTGAGACATTTTAGCAGAGAGACACAGTGAGAACACATTTAGGGAAAGAAAGAGACACACTGCCCAATATAAACACACTCATCCATTATATGCATCCATATACAAATGCTGCCTTATACATCCATACATACTGCCTATTACATACAATCACCCATACACACACATAGCCCAATACATATATCCACACACACATACATCCACACATTCTTCCCTATACATCCATCCATCCACCCACACTTACACTGCCTAATACATACATCCATACACTCATACTGCCTAATACATACATCCATACACTCATACTTCCTAATACTTATATCCATACACTCATACTGCCTAATACATATACCCATGCAATCATACTGCCTAAAACATACATCAATGCATTTGGTGGGATTTAATTTACAATAATGGTGGGACTTTATTTATGTTACAATGAACTTTAAGTAAAAAAAATTTCTGTTTAATAGAGTAGGATATATTTACAGTAAACCCCACTCCCCGAGCATGTAATCGGCAGCAAAGGAAGCCCAGCAGATGAATGGCTGCGCTAGGGGATGGCTAAGGAGCTGCTCGCCCAGCGATCCAGTCCCACACAGCAACAGGGCAGCCCACCAAGAAACCTCTCCATGAGCGCCCCCAATGGGTCGGTGCGCCAGATTTGCCTAATGATAGTGCCCACCCTTGGTGTCAAACAGTTTTTCAATTGTAATAAATTATGCACTTAATACTTGTCCATTGATTTATACATTAAGTAATATTGCTATAATGATGTAGACCCTAACTTTAAATCCTAATATTTTACTTTAAAACACCACCACACGCTCCCTGAAAAATGTGTACTTCATATAGATAAATCTTTCTGAAATACTCATATTGACAAGATATATACTGAGACAAAGTAGGGAAACCTTGGTATATTTCCTCCCCTGACTTTCTTAGACTCTGGGTAGAGCTACAGTGTAAATCCCAACAACCACCACCAGTGATGGCTGCAGGGAATAGGCTCTGTCTATGGAAAATTCTGCTGTACCCTCTCTTAAGAGCCAGGAGCTGATGAGGACCCACCGGAGGAAAATGGTGGCACCCGCATGGGGCAGGTGAAAGTAGGACTTTCCTTTACCTGCCCTTATCCATAGGACCCCATGGGGTCTTTGCAAATTCCCAGATGGTGACAGTGTCGCTTTAACTTGCTATCCGAATCATAATTTCTAACCCAAAATTCAGTCTTTAACTCTAACCCTAAATCCCCTGAAGTTAAAGGGACAATTCACTGCCCAAAAAATAATAATAATACAAAAAAAAACAAAACAAGAAATTAATGAAAACATGCATGCATTTAATGTTGCATTTTCACATTGGGGGTACATGTAAAATCAGCATGCGAAAGCCTTCCCCTTCTTTCCTAGCTTAGGTTTTCTGTTGCTGTCCAATCACAGATTTCTGAATGGGCCCCAAACTGGAAACCTGCCTAGGGCCCTATGGGATCTTAACTCTTCTCTGCTCACAAACCAGGATTTTGAAAAATCATCCAAGCTACCAACTTATTATGCAATCACTGTCCTCAGTATCAGTCTGATTTAGAGAGTTAGAGAAAATGTAGACAACTAAAACTATGCATGGCAAATTATTAATCATAAATTCCAAGTTCTATTGTTCAACTAAAACATGTATTTTCTTCTTTGTTAAAAAACAATAACACATAGGCGTGCGCACAGGGTGTGCCGGGTGTGCCTGGGCACACCCTAATCCCCGTGGCACGCCTATGGTTTGAGTCCTGCAGGAACAGCGTTCCTGCACTTTTTTTGAGCAGGAACGCTCTTCCTGCAGGCACTCAGCGCCCCCTGTTTCACCTCTTGCCCCTGTCATGGGGGGGGCAAGAGGTGATTGATCCGCACCCCCTCTCGGCAGCTCAGCCGCGGCGAGGGAGCTCTCTGCTGTCTGCGCTCTGCCGCGGCTGAGCTGCCGAAAGCCGCCCGCCCCACTGGACCCCAGGGAAAAGTCCACGCCAGCACTCCAGGTAGGAGGCTTCCTGATATTATTTTTAAACGTTTGCCCCTCTAACTTAAGACTATGACCTCTTGTTGTGGTAGTTTTTTTTTTTGTTTTTTTTTATATAATCTCTTCCTTTACTGTGTTGATTCCCTTTATGTATTTAAATGTTTCTATCATATCCCCCCGTCTCATCTTTCCTCCAAGCTATACATGTTAAGTTCCTTTAACCTTTCCTGGTAAGTTTTATCCTGCAATCCATGAACCAGGTTTGTTACCCTTCTATGAACTCTCTCCAAAGTATCAATGTCCTTCTGGAGATATGGTCTCCAGTACTGCGTACAATACTCCAAGTGAGGTCTCACCAGTGTTCTGTACAATGGCATTAGCACTTCCCTCTTTCTACTGCTAATACCTCTCCCTATACAACCAAGCATTCTGCTAGCATTTCCTGTTGCTCTGTTGCATTGTCTGCCTATCTTTAAGTCATCTAAAATAATTACCCCTAAATCCCTTTCCTCAGATGTTGAGGTTAGGACTCTATCAAATATTCTGTACTCTGCCCTTGGGTTTTTACATCCAAGATGCATTATCTTGCACTTATCCAGATTAAATGTCAGCTGTCACAACTCTGACCATTTTTCTAGTTTACCTAAATCATTTGCCATTTGGCTTATCCCTCCTGGAACATCAACCCTGTTACATATCTTAGTATCATCAGCAAAAAGACATACCTTACCATCAAGATCTTCTGCAATATCACTAATAAAAATATTAAAGAGAATGGGTGCAAGTACAGATCCCTGAGGTACCCCACTGGTAACAAGACCATGCTTCGCATTGACTACAACCCTCTGTTGCCTGTCACTCAGCCACTGCCTAACCCATTTAACAATACTGGAATCTAAACTTAACATGATCTCCCTGAAGTAAACCCATGTTGTATCTGATCTTGAAATCCATGTGATTTTAGATGGTTAACAACTCTATCCTTTAAAATGGTTTCTATCACTTTCCCCACTACTGAAGTAAGGCTTACTGGCCTATAGTTGCCCGACTCCTCCCTACTACCTTTCTTGTGAATGGGCACAACATTCACTAATTTCTAGTCTACTGGGACTACTCCTGTTACAACGATTGGTTAAATAAATCCAATAAATGGTTTTGCTAGTTCACCACCAAGTTCTTTTAATAACTTTAGGTTTATTCCATCAGGCCCCATCAACTTATTTTGTCATTACTTTTGACAGTTGAAATAGAATCTCTTCCTCTGGTAACCCACATGTAACAAATTACTTATTTGTCCTTTTTCCTAACTTTTTTTGTCCCTTTACTTCATTTTCATCTGTAAATATGGAACAAAAATATTCATTGAGGCAGTTAGCTAGACTTTTATCCTCTTCTACATACCTTCCTTCTTTTGTTTTTAATCTAACTAATCCTTGTTCTGGTTTGGTGATTATACAAGCATAATGCAGATAAAGCATTGCACAGCAACCTTCTTCTTTCATTTCATGTATATTTAATTATGAAAGTGCCATGGTTTGATCTATAGAATCCAGGCTGTCACCAACCGGAATGAAGCAAGACCCAATGCTGTATAGCTGCATTGTTCTTCTGCTTTTGTTACCGTAATCAATTGCAGAAGCCAAACACAGAAAAATGGAGGCAGGTCTAGTTCTAGGTCTTTATTCACACCGATTGGGTCTCAGATGAACTCCTGTTCCAAAAATATCTGAGAGCCCCAGCACAAAGGGACAGAGCTTTTTGTTACAGTAACTCCTCCCATCCATAGCTTCCACCCACACATACCCTTAGACAAATCCGTGAACAGGATATTCTGGATCACCTTATATGGGCAGACCACATGGCTTGTTAAAGACAAAGGAATTTACTTTCCACTTCCACACATGCTCAGTATACTGATGACTCATCCAACTGTTTGTAACCAGATACTAATTAGCATATGCCATGTGGAGATTTCAAACTTCTAAATTTTGAACATGCTGGAAACCCATCACACTTTTACATGCAAGTTATGTTTATTATTATAGCTATGCTTGTCAAGTGAGTAGGCCCAGGCTAAACCATACTAGTAGTTATGTGACACAGACAGATAGCATTGCCATGGGAGGGGCAAAGCATGTGTTTATGCTTTTTGTGAAAATTTTACCTCAGCACTTTAGTCACAAAATACATTAATTATTTGGAACTTTTGTCTTCTAATGTTTCTAGATTTCCTATGCTGCTCTCCTAGTCTTTAGTGCTGAAGGTGAGGTGTGTAAAGAGGAAATGGCAAATCTCCAAAAGGGCATTCACCACAGCAAGTTAATCTGTTTAGCTAAATTGTACACCAATATGTCACAGATTTTTGCATTTTCTTCTGAGGCAACTAAAAGCTCATTATATCAACCAAGATCCACAGCAAGGAAATCCAAGGTAAACTGCGCAAGCACAACTAGAATTTATATTTCATGTTGATAACTCTGAACTTAAATTTGTTCTGAAAGCATTTCATCAGAAATACCCCAAATGATCTATGCAGGGTGAGAAGTGAGTCAAATACCGTGAACCCATGTCCCTGGAAGGATCTTGTGACATGAAATGCACACATGATCTGTCTATAGTAAAGGTTGACTGTAATGAATAATTCAGCAGAGTTCTAAACATGCTGCTGTATTCTGACCAAGCGGCATTTTCTTATTTCCATTTCTTCATTTTTTTTCTATTGGCAAAACTCTCTGGCAATTCCTAACAGACTATGTGAATATGCTTAAAGCATCATGACTCACCACGGCTTGCAGTGATGAAAAAAATATTAATCAGACATTATTAACATCAGTTAACGCAAGTGGGTACAAAATTTTACTTTGTAACTGGTGCCTTCTTATTTGTCTGACATCTTCCCTTTTTACACACTGTTGCACCATGACTCTAAAACATCAACCAGAGGCTAAAAGTGTCTGGAACACTGCCCTGGAAAAGAATAGCATTATTTTTCAACTTTAAAAAAAAAAAAAGAAAGACATTTTTTTTTAATTGTAGAGTCAGACAATTATCAGAAGATAGCTATATACAAAAAAGGATAGCCTTTAACGGGACAATATAAGCACCAAAAAACCTTAAAATTTTATGTTTAAACGTCCTTTATTGGACATTGTGTTTAATTTTGCATTTGTTATGTCCTGCTCAATTAATAGCCTTGTGTATCCTGCAAGAGCTTCCTGTGTGGGAAGAAAGCTCAGTTAATAGAGCAGGAAGTCAAAACGTATAAAGTAAAACACACTGTGCTGTCAGATCTGATAAAGATTTAAAAAAAAAAAATTCATGTAGGGTGTGTCAGTCACAGCCAGGGAAGGTGTGGCTAGATCTGCATAAACATAAACAAAAGTGATTTAACTCCTAAATGGCAGATAATTAAGCAGTGAGACTGCAGGAGCAAGATTTATACACCAAAACTGTTTCATTAAGCTAAAGTTGCTTTGGTGTTTAGAATATCACTTTAAATGTCCAGTACCAAAATAAAGCTGCAAGGAGCACTATTTGTGTCAGAAGGATGCACACTTAAAACAAGGGCTTTCTTATTTCATCAATATTTCTAAAACTAATATTTGGGTATTTCAGCTTTTAAATATGAGGATCAATAGAAGGTTTGTGACTTTTGGTGTGAGGTGCAAATATAGTTGTGTGACTAATTATGTAACCTCCACAGATGCACGTTATCATAGTTTTAAAGGATCACTATAGGGTCAGGAACACAAACATGTATTCCTGACCCTATAGTAAAAACCCACCATTTAGGTGGCTCCCCCCCTCCTATATCCCCCTCATAATGGGTTAAAACTCACCTTATTTTCACCTCTCCACGAGGTCATCAAAATTGCTGACTTTTAGCCCATGGGGAAAGCATTGTATTGGATAAAATCGGCAAGGGGCGGGGCCAGAAGCCATTTTGACCAATCAGCACCTCCTCATAGAGATGCATTGCATTAGTGCATCTCTATGAGGAAATTTCAGCATCCCCATGTAGAGCGTGGGGACACTGAATGGCAGGGCTGATTACTGTGCAGCCCAGAGCCAGGAAGTCCCTCCAGTGGCCATCTGAGGAGTGGCCACTTGGAGGTGTCCCTAGGGACAATGTAAACACTGCCTTTTTCTCTGAAAAGGCAGTGTTTACATGAAAATGCCTGAAGGGAGCGATTATACTTTCCAGAACAACTACATTAAGCTGTAGTTGTTCTGGTGACTATAGTGTCCTTTTAAATACAAATCCAGATCTGGCCTTAATACCTAAGAATCTGACTGAGCATCATAGGAAACATAACAAAATTTGGCACTGCATATGTTTGTTGATTGTATTTCCCTTAATGCTCCACTAGCCTTTTTTGGGATATAAACAAAGGATCAGGCTTTAAGAATAAACAAGAGGATGTACCTATGGGCTGTCTTGACTATGAGTGGGTGGATGAGGCCTGGCCACAGAGATCATAAATTACATGATTTTGCTATTTCATGCCAAAAAGTCATGATTTTATGAAAGACTCGGAGGCGAGTATTGTGTATATCTCTTTCTTTACTTAGTATACAGCAGCAAAGAACAACCAATAAGAAAAAAGGATACTAATATGAGACCTCCCAAACTCCACCCCCTCATAAGCAGCCATCCCTATAATCCAGGATCACACCCCTCAACTTCCTCTTTCTTTGGTGAACCAACAGACCAACAGTAACTGATCAGCAACCAACCAGTAGTAAACAGAAAACAGAACTATGGAACCAGGAGCTGCTGGTTCTTGCTCGCACCACCCCGTTCTTCCTTACGGATTGGACTGCTGCTTGTCTCACTGTTGGAGATGTCTGTTGACTGTATTTCTGTTACTACTGGTTGTACTGTAGTAACAGTACTACAGTACTAGTTACTACAATCCTATCCTTTAACATAGTTTCCATTACTCTCCCCACTACTGAAGTAAGGCTTACTGGCCTATAACATTTGCTAATTTCCAATCTTCTGGGACTACTCCCGTTAACAATGATTGGTTAAATAAATCCATTAATGGTTTTGCTAATACACTAAGCTCTTTTAATAACTTTGGGTGTATTCCATAAGGCCCCATTGACTTATTTGTCTTTACTTTTGACAGTTGAAATATAACCTCTTTCTCTGTTACTACTGGTTGTACTGTAGTAACAGTACTACAGTACTAGTTACTACCATCCTATCCTTTAACATGGTTTCCATTACTTTCCCCACTATTGAAGTAAGGCTTACTGGCATATAATTGCCCGATTCCTCCCTACTACCTTTCTTGTGAATGGGCACAACAGTCGTTAATTTCCAATCTTCTGGGACTACTCCCGTTAACAATGATTGGTTAAATAAATCCGTTAATGGTTTTGCTAGTACACCACTAAGCTATTTTAATAACTTTGGGTGTATTCCATAAGGCCACATCGACTTATTTGTCTTTACAGTTGAAATAGTTCCTGCTCGTCCCACCGCATTCTTCCTTATGGATTGGACTGCTACTCGTCTCACTGTTGGAGACTTCTGTTGACTGTTTTTATGTTACTACTGGTTGTACGGTAGTAACAGTAATACACTACTAGTTACTATAATTTTATCCTTTAACATGGTTTCCATTACCAACCAGTAGTAACCAGGAAACAGAACTGAGGTGAGGCGAGCAGAAACCAGCATCTCAAGCCCATGGAACAGACTAAAAAACATAAAAGTCAATTTATGTCACCACATCAGGTAGACAGTGAATGTATCCCGCAAAACCAAGTAAGCATGTCAATGCAACATAAAAACCCAACCATAATATAGCAAAGGAACTCACAAAGATATATCATTTGGCACAAACCTGACGGAGGTAATAGCCACCTGAGAAAAATCGAAGAACTGTAATGAAGTATAATAAACAAACAAGACAGAAGGTAGGGGAATGAAAACAAAAGAGTACGGGTGGGACAATACACGCCTCCGTGTCTTTTATAAATCATGGCTTTTTGTCATGAAATAGCAAAATCATGTAATTTTATGTCAAGATACAGAGGATCATATTGTGCAAGTTCAAGAGAAATTATGACTTGCTTTAAGTAAAATGCTCTGAAAGTAGACTCCTGTGACCAATCACCAGAATGCATCAAGTTCTCCAGGCGGCCCCCAGGGACACTACCTTCGAAGCAGATGCCCCAAGGACCGAGTGGGCTTCGTACCGAGAGACATCCACATCATCGGAGGACAATACCCACTTGGCCCAGAGTAGGGCTAGAGACAGGGTAACAGGGGGACCGTAAGGTGAGAAACAAAAGGAAGGCATCTGGAGGACGGTGGGAGGCAGCCCTGTGTTCGCACTCCCGAAGGCATGAGACCGGGTACAAATGCGGCCTAGAAGAGAGTGCAGGGTAAAACACAGATGGCAGGAGGTCTTCGTGCACCTGTAGATATCAAACTCCACACCTCCTGGAGTAAAGGCGCAGAGCCCGAACGCTGGAGACACACTTGCATGACACCGGGCAAAATAAAGTCACCAGTTTAGCAGACAACTGATAAAAAGCAACAGCTCTGCATTTGGAGGCCAGGATCTCCATCATAGGTTCTGAAATGGGATCCAGGCTCCGAGCCACGCACCAGCTAGCCCAGACGCGCCAGGCTGAACAGTAAGTGACCTTAGTACCGGTGGCCAATGAACCCACCAGAAAATGTCTAGCAGAGTCCTGGGACATACTAAGATCCCATGAAGTCAGCCATGCCAACAGCGGAAGCCACCCTTCGAGCATCAGATGGTGAGGATGGCCTTTGGGATCCAGAAGGTGAAGAGGGTATAGCCCGAGCAGTCCAGGAATGGCCAATTCCAGAACCTGAGGGTCCAGCCAGAAGGCTATGAGAAGAAACATTGCTTACTGAAAACAGACCTGAAAAACCTTCCTGGGTAGCATGGAGAATGGGGGAAAGGCATAGTGGTGAGCCCCACTCCAACCCTGTAGAAAAGCGCCAGGCATTAGAAAGTCGGGGTCTGGCCTTCAGCTGAAGAGGGGCTGTTACCAGCTCGGGCGAGCAGCGAACATGTCCAGGTTGAGCAGACCCCACAGCACGAGAAAGGAGAGAAGCACAGAAGAATTTGGTTTCCAGTTGGCCATGACGTAGGAGAGGTCAGGCATGAAACAGAAATCCCAAAAGTCTGCCATGTGTGTCCTACCCAGGTGATTGATGTATCGGACAGCCATCGCACTGTCCATGAGGACAACCGTCAGAAAATTCTCGAAAGGCGAAGGAACTTGCCAGCAACTCCAAATAGTTGACTTGCAGGTGGGACTCCATGGGACAGACATGAAAACTTGCATCCGATTCTATGGACACTTCTGATTACAGCCCAAAGATGATCTGCCATTCCAGATGTCCAGATTCAGGACCCCCAGTGGAGTTCTGTCCTCGACTTTATGTCCCTAGTGATGAAATGCCTGTACGAGAGGCTCCTGTGCAGGTGAAAGATTTGGGGGTGCTGTAGTACACGGCATCTGGGGTGACACTACCAGGAGACCAATGACCCAAGCCAAATGCTGCAGGGATATTTATTTATTTTTGTTTTTTAAATCTTTATTTTTGCAATGGCAGATCGTATGGTAAAGTAACATTTTTAGGCTTATGCAAAAGCTATGTGATAGTACATATGTCAATTATATATTACAGAAAGGAAAAGAAAGTAGATAATTATTTTGTTGAGGTTTTTCTTCCTGTTGTTGTAGTTGACATGGTCTCTCTCTGCCAGAGTTTAGTTTTTAATAGTCAAAGGAGAACAATAACAGAAAACAAACAAATAACCTTGGGGAGTGTTGCTTTCAACATGTTGTGTTGGAGTGGGGTTGTGTTTGTTGCAGTGTTATTCAAGGACTTTGTTAGCGTGTTTTTATCATAGGGTGTGATATGTGCGTGGGGTGTGATCAGCATCTGAGTGTGTTGAGTTGGTAGAGCAATGAAAGAGTGATTATATAGTCAGCGTTACATGTCAGAATGACATTTTGTATTGTGTGTCATACAAATTTAGCTGCCTTGCTACATTTAACAGATTTGCTCTAGGTATGTTTATCTAATAATTGTGTGCTCTTTTTGTCTACCTTGCTTTGATTGTTCTGCGACCCCTGAATCTATATAGGTTTGCCGTTCACCCCTCCATCCCCTCAGAGTTGCGCGTCACGTGATTATGACGCATGCGTTCCATAGAGACGGAACGCATGCGTTCCACTTGAGCATCACGTGACGCGGAAGTGAACCGAGCCGCGAGTCACGTGATCGCTTTCTTTTATGTTATTTCAGCGTTATTAACTTTCGTTTTTATACCAATTCTATATATTTATCCCATATATCCTTTTATTATACCAATACATATTTCAATAATCGTTTTGAACACTACTATAATATTAATGTTTTGATGACGTCATTTTGGCGGGAATTTAAAATTTTCTTAACATTATTGTATGTTATATAAACCTCTCAATGTCAGGTGTGCCTTTCTTTTACTATTATCTACTTGATGAAGCCTTTTGAGGCGAAAAGCGTATAGACATTATTTTAATTACTTTATAATAAAGAATTTAATTTGGCATAGAACATTTTATTGTCATTTTTTCTTTATATTCTTTTTATATTGTCTACCTATAATTTATTATAATTTTATTTTATTCGTGCACCTGATCCACATCCATAAGGAACCCAAAGAATCCATAGGTGGGGATTATACCACCCAGGCGTTTATACCGAGCAGTATAGATCTGCTCTATAGAATGTAAGTAATCTACTTTACATTCCTTTGCTTTATTGTATACAGAGAGCACTATATTTTTATTCTCTCATTTTGGGTTGAATAACATTTACTCGAACACGGAATTTGGGCCAGAAACTCTCCAATCAAACACCACTTTACATATCCTTGAGTGGGGATTGTTCCACTTCACGCGCTGAATACCAGAGCTGGGATCTAGCTCTGGAGAGTGTGAGTACGGCTATTTTATTAATTTAGAATTTTATTCTCGCTGACATACTGTACCATTGGAGTTCCTGTTTCTGTTTCCCTTCCATATATTCCTCATTGGATTCAAGTATATCACTGTGAAGATTCCACTTCATTTTGACGTCTCAGGATTTCCTGTCTTCTCAAAATATCTCACCATTACGGACTCTTGATAAGTGTTTTTGGACTATTGTTTTATTACTATTTTATATTTATCATTTTATCATTTTATATTTGCTTCTATTATTTTATCATATATTGTGTATATGTTTTACCATATATTTTAGGCGCACTCTTATCTCTTCTTTTTATTTCTAATAACTATTTACATCCCCGCCCACCTGGAGCCATGTATAGATTTATGGATAAGTGGCACTGGGCAGCACGCCCAATGGATCCCTTCCCGCCACCACCTCGGTCGAGAACCATGCTGTGTACTCCAAAGTTGCTCTAATTCTAGATTGGAAGGAGGTGTCTAGTGTAGAAATGCACCATTTCCACGTGAGAAATTTTTTTTCACCAGAAGTTCCTTGTTGGTTAGGGTGTGAAGCCATTCCATTTTAAAAAGGAACTTAAGTTTGGTTAAGAATAAAGTGAGTGTTGGACTGCCAGGCTGGTTCCAAACCTGAAGAATGGTTTTGCGGCCCACCGCTGCTATAATCATAGAGAAGCGTCTATTAGGTATGGGGTCACCGCGTACGGGTCCCAACAGTAGGAAACTGGGATTCAATGGTATGGGCGCCATATTGTTGTTCGTTAAGTATTGTGTAATCTCTCTCCAGAATATCTGGATCATGGGACACTCCCACAGACAGTGATACATATCTGCTTTGTTGTGGGTGCATTTAAAGCAGGTAGAGGAGTCCTTCCTTGCCATGAGATGCAGTCGATGTGGTGTGAAGTATGCATAGTGTGTGGTTTTCAGGAACATGTCTCAATATGAAACCATGGGGAATAGTTGACTTTGAGTGTAGTGTGAGTTGAGGATGTTCTTAGGTGTGATGTCGGGGAAATGAGTCTTCCATTTCCCCAGACCCGTTTTTAGTGTGTTCCAATCGGGTGTGTATCATAGAAGGGCATAGAGGGTAGAGATGGAGTAAAATGCTGGGTTTGTGGTAGATAAAAGACGATCCAGAGAGTTACTCCAGTCGGAGGGGCTGCAGGGATATTTAACTGCGAGACAGAGTCTGGTGAATCTCCCTCCGGATGGAGCGATCCTTGGAGGTAGGCAGAATCAGGGTCTAGTCGACAGAGTCGATCAGGAATCCTAGAAGTTGCATCCTCCTCATGGGAGCCATCTACTACTTCTCCCAATTTATGATGGAGCCAGAGGGTGACTTTATCCAGTGACAGAATGAGGATGTCGTCCAGGTACACCATCAGCCTGACACCTCTGACCTGCAACAAGGCCAGAATCTGGTAGCAACATCTTGGAGAAGCACCAAGGCGCTGACAAGAGCCTGAAGAGCAGGCAAGTAAACCTCCATTTCTCTCCTCTTTTAAGGTGGAAGTCTCCGGACTCTGAAGCGATGGGGACCATGAGGTACGCTTCCGTAAGGTTTAATTTCACCATCCAATCCCTGGTGAGGAGCAAATTGTGAGGAAAGGTAATCCCTCCATCTCGAAATGTCTGTAGCACACCATTCAAAGAAAGGTTGATCGCTGGCCGCATCTGGCCACCCTCTTTAGAACCAGGAAAATGTTGCTCATGAATGCACAATGGGACAGGCGTGTGGGCTCTACTGTCCCTTTAAGGCATAGATCCTCCAGTCCTGCATTGACCAGGTGTTTGTCGGAACTGAAGAAAACAATTGGATGGGGAGAACTCAACTGAAGAGGGGTCCTTGCAAACTGTATATGGTAACCTATGACCGTCTGGAGAACCCAAGCATCCGAGGTGACAGCGTACCGAGCCTTTGAAACATGGGTGAGCCACCCCAGTTTAGTCAGAGACTGGACCATCTTAGGTTAACTCCGGGTGTCTCACATACATGGCCCGCATTCAGCTTATTCGGGGTAACCTTAGAGAGGGGGCGCCTAACCCTCAACTGCAAGTAAGAAACAATATAGTCGTCAAGAACTTACTCTGCCGACTGGGGATGATGCAGTTCTTCCTGGGTTAAAGAGCAGATCTGCCAAAGGAATACATTATAGTTTCCGTATGGGTCCTAGGTTTAAAATCACCTTTTAGAGCCTGTGAAGAGGCAGTGCTAGGATTAGGGAAATTGCCCACATACTTGGCAGCAGGAGAGCTGTTGTCAAACTCCGAGGCAGATTCTATCAAAGCCTCCTCTTGAAACCCAAATTTACTATCAGGTAGTGCTCTGGCACTTTTCCATTTACGCGTCCATTCTGCTTGACGTGTTATTGCTCGTTTGTGTTGGTATTAACGCTATCATGGATGGCATTATGACCAGGGGCGTGTTAGCTGCGAGGCAAACAAGGCATTTGCCTTGGGCGGCATTTTCCAGGGGGCGGCAAAAACGCCGCCCCCAAATGCCCAGGCAAATACCTAGTTAGCCTCGCGACTAACAGACATGCCGGGCGCTGGGCGCTGGGCTCTGGACTGGGCGGCTGGCGAGGGAGCTCTTCCTCTGAGCGGTCTGCTCAGCTCCCTCGCCAGCCGCCCGCCCAGCCCAGCAGCCACTGGACCACCAGGGAGAGAGGGAACCCCCCCCCCAGCATTCCCAAAGGTAAGGCAGTTGGGGGGGGGTAAATAAAAATAAAATACAAATGTGTTAATGTGAGTGTGTGTATATGTCTGTGAGTGTGTCTGTTAATGTGTGTGTTTTGTTAGTGTGTGTGTGCCTGACTGTGTGAGTGTGAGTGTCTGTTAGTGTGTGTCTGCTAGTGAGTGAGTGTGTGTCTGTTAGTGTGTGTCTGCTAGTGAGTGAGTGTGTGTTTGTTAGTGTGTGTTTGCCTGTGAGTGTGTGTGTGTGTCTGCTAGTGAGTGTGTGTGTCTGCTAGTGAGTGTGTGTGTCTGTTAGTGTGTGTGTGTGTGTGTGTGTGTGTCTGTTAGTGTGAGTGTGTTTGCCTGTGAGTGTGTGTGTGTCTGCTAGTGTGTGTCTGTTAGTGTGTGTGTCTTACTGTGTTTGTTAGTGTGTATGTGTGTGTCTGACTGTGTGTCAGTGAGTGTGTGTGTCTGTTAGTGTGTGTGTCAGTGAGTGTGTGTCTGTTAGTGAGTGTGAGTGTTTCTGTTAGCGAGTGTATGTGTATCTGTCAGTGAATGTGTGTGTGTGTATTTAGAAGGCGGGGCGGGGGGAAGGGTTGGGGGTGGCTGGCGCGGGGGGGGGGATCTGAGTTTTGTCCTGCCTAGGGCAGCACAAAACCAGGATACACCACTGATTATGACCATCAGTCAACAAGGCTCTGGAGCCAGCCCGGTCAGACAGAAATGTCTAGCCAATTGATTTGGAAATGTTAGAATACCACTCTACATAATTGCAGCAAACCAGCAGCAACGTCACCAGAGGCAAGGTAGGCATGTTCCCTGGGCTCAGGGGAGGGTCAGAAGCCATTCACTTCAGGGCTGTGAATTCCCCATCATCCCTACTGGTACAGGGGGAACAGACTGCCAGACTGGGACATGCTGAAGTCAGAAAAAAGGCTGCAGGAGGTTATAAACAGTAGGCAGATAAAAGAACAAAAAACTAAAAACTAAAAAACGCCAGTACAGAGGTATAGAGAACCAACACAGATCAGGCACAGCATGTGGGAGCGCACAGCATGGACCAACCTGACTGGGTGCAGAACAGCTCACTGGAGCACACAGGAGGGACAAGCAGGCCTGCATGCAGCACAACTCGTAGAGTACACAGCAAGGACTAACAGGCCTGGGTGCGGCACAGCTCATTGGAGCACACAGCAGGGACAACCAGGCCTGGATATAGCAAAGCATGTGGGAGCACCCAGCAGACACAAACAGGTCAGAGACCACACAACCAGAAACGGCTATGATCTAGTGAATAAAGGGCTAAATAAATCCTCAAGGGGAAAAACTGTAGTTGTAAAAAGTACAGGAAAATAAACTATAGGCCCAGAAGGGCACAAGACATGAAGGGTGAGAGAAACAATGCATTTAAATATATACATAGATAAAACACAACAGAGGTAATCTGTACTTAACTTGCATCCAAGGGAGCAGCAAAGAAAGAGGAAGTTGAGGGGTGTGATCCTGGATTATAGGGATAACTGCTTATGAGGGGGTGGGGTTTGGGAGCTCTCATATTAGTATCCTTTTTCTTATTGGTTGTTCTTTGCTGCTGTATATTAACAATATGAGCTTTTGTGTCTTGAGATAAAATTATTGATTAGGGAAATATAAGGTCCCCTGTACAGGTCTGGCATTACATACAGCCAAAAAATACAAGTTACACCTAGAAAAAATAAAAGCAGAGAACATACATAGTGTAACACCATAAAATGAAGTAATCACTGCTTAATGAATTGCACTCACAGGATAGAAGTAAATTTCAAGCCCATCAAATTCTCTTAGGAGTTCTGGGTAAATGGTTCCTTATGGATCAGATGTATATGCAAAAGAAAAAATGGACATAGTATAGGACTGTATAATGTAGTAAAAAATGATTTATTGGAAACACTTACAAGAAGTAAGGAGTTAAAACGCCCATCAGATAACCTGGTCGCTCCTTCCAGTTGATAAAATAGGAACAGTAAATCACAGGAATCACAGGCAATAAGAATAATAAATATAATAAATAGCTCTAGCTCTACGCGTTTCATCTATATCAATAGACTTCCTCAGGAGAAATTTAATCAAAAGCTAACGTTTAACAATCAGAAGAGAATGCAATGAAAGTCCCATAAATTCTTGCTTCTTTTAAATGTCCCTCTCGGCGTTTTCAGCTTGCATCAGCCAATCCCGGCGTTTGCAATCACCTGTTCTGTATACTTGAAGAGTTCATGTCCATATAAGGACTTCCGCCGGGCATCCGTGGAACGCATATGCGTTCCACCAAACCGGAAGATTCATCTCCCTCCCGATACGTCATCAGACGGCGGCTGGAACGCACATGCGTTCCACCCGATCGGCATACATCAAGGGACAGAAAGAAAAAAACACAATTTAAGCACAAATCAATAAAAGTTATAGCTCTGTAAGTAGCTACACCAATACCAAGAAAAGAATAGTAAATAAAGTGGTATAAATAATAAAAGTTGTAATAATTACATATAAATAAAATTAAATACATGAATAAATAAAGATGATAACATCAAAGAAAACAAATCAAATCAAAATCTACGTTCAGTCCATATGGTTGAAGTGTTTTTAATTTATAGATCCAAAATCCCTCTCTTTGTCTCAATTTTATAGTTATATCGCCTCCCCTTGCACCAAGGGAGACCTGTTCTATAATCACCCATGAAAGATGGTGGGCTTGGAAATGAGGGCACATATTGCAATGAACTGGAATAGAATGACTTTTGATATTACGTCTAATATTGTTCTTATGTTCTAAAAAACGGGTTTTAGCTTTCCTCCCCGTTCTTCCAACATATTGTGCACAATATGAGGTACACAACATGTGTGGAAGAACAGGTAACACAACATGTGTGGAAGAACAGGTAACACGTCTTTGGATCTTAAATTTTTCTTGAGTAATAGAACTCGAAAAAGAACGTGTACAGGACGGTAATCCTCTACATGCTTTGCATGTACCACAAGTATAGAATCCCATATTCCCCTCAAGATTACCAGATCTCTGATTCGAAAAATAACTGGGTTCTAAATAGGAAGAGAAATTCTTCCCTTTCCTATATACAATTTGAGGATGTATGGGTAATAGGGGACCTATATATTCGTCATGTCTCAAAATGTCCCAGTGTTTTCTAAAAATGTTGTTGATAGAAAAAGCTTTAGAGTTGTATTTGGTATGGAATGAAAACTCGAATGATTTATTAATTGATTTCTTTTTATCTATCAGAAGGTCTCCTCTTGGGTTCACATACTTTTTCCACCTGCACTGTGAATGTTTACATGGTGTGTTCAATAAAAACATGGCAACATTTCATTCTTTGTGTGTTATTAGTTTAAGCAGACTGTGATTGTCTGTTGTTGTGACTTAGATGATGATCAGATCACATTTTATGACCAATTTGTGCAGAAATCCATATCATTCCAAAGGGTTCACATACTTTTTCTTGCAACTGTATACTTGCGTGAGTAATCCTTACAGTGTTCTTGTTTTCATGTTCATCAACACACTCAATGGTCACCTGAACTTTAATTTTTTATGCATACATTAATTGTAATTCTTATTTAAATTATTACTAATTCCATATGATATAGAAAACAATTACCGGTAGTAGGTGCATTGAAACATAAACGTAAATAAATACACAGAAAAATACAGAGCAGTACAACAACTCATGCAGCTAATGGAAAAGTAGAAAAATGAGTTACCAGTATGACGTGAACTGACACAAGTGAGTTCTATCTACTGAGCAGTAGGTCACAATGCTGATCAGTGACATCACACTCTGTACTGTGGTAACCAGCTTACCACAAACATTTTGTTGGTACTTAAACATATGTGTATCAGTCAGGTTTGCTTGTGTATATGTAGATGACATTTTCTTGGTTAAGGCAGGTCAGCTATCTGAGCTTATAGATAGTTATCTTCATTTTGACACCAAAAGGATAGGTAGATGTTGTGAAAAATGTGTGTCTTCATTAAAGGGGAACTATCATTTACCATTATTTCTAATGCTATGTTTACCCATTCCCTATTTGTAACAAATATGTGAGGTGTGAAAAATAAAATGTAGTAATCCAAAAAATCCTCTTTATCATGCAGTTGGGCACCTCCATCTTAGCTTCCTGCCACTCGTTGCTATAAGCTTTGCCCTAAGATAACTGCCCCTGGCAGTCAGCATAGAGAAAATATACAGAGAAGAGAAAAACTGGAGGTGGGAGGGAGAGGGGGGACATTTTTTTTTTCTTCATGATTTGCAATGTATGCCCTGGCACGGAAACACTTGATCAGAGTCACTTCATTTAGGCTCCACTAATACATTGTATTTACAGTATCACTAAGATTTATTAGTACTATTATTTGAACTTTGTTTTTTTTTATTTTTCACGTGGTCAAAAGAAAAATCAAGTAAAATAGGGGTAAGTCCAGCATACTGTTGAGCACTCCACTCACAACTTTATTTGGGAAGGGGTCACCAAACAATTGTATATTTTAAAAATGTGGGTTGTTTGCTGTGGAACACAGGGGGAATACCCACTAATGCTATAGCTGCTTTTTTCACAAAATGTTTAGAGCATACCTATTTGTAAAACCATATGTACGCACCTTTTTATTTATTGTAGTTGTATTTTAGTTAAATTTTTTACATGAGAATTGACAGCCCCCTTTAAGTTTACAGTAGCTCCACTTACCTCAGTAACCTGAATGTTAGGCTTTAACTCTGTTGAATGTGCTGAATGAATACTAGCCGCTGCAGGTATTACAAGGACATACCACAACCAAAATAACAATTCCAACACTAGTGAGATAATCTCTAAAGACCAAGACCAACGTAATATCCAGCACTGTAATAGCTCTCTCCAAATATCTTCCTCTAACCTGACAGGGAGAAACTATAGAGCACAGTAACACCTTATGAGCATTTCAGGGTGAGCAAGTTTCTAAATATATTTCCAAGCAAAAATAGATTAATAATTTTAAGTTTCCAAAATAGGATAATGCCAATATTATTAGGCTGCTTTAACCAGCTTGAACCTCTACTTCTGTCTTGCTGAGGCAACTAACTTTTTTGGGACAGCTAGTACACAATAAGTGCTTACAAATTCCCAAGGGAGACACACTATTGATAAAGTATATTTAAAGGGATACTATAGGCACCAAAACAACTTTAGCTTAATGAAGTGATTTTGGTGTATATGTCATGCCCCTGCAGTCTCCCTACTCAATTTTCTGTCATTTAGGAGTTAAATCACTTTTCTTTCTATTTTATACTGACCTAGCCATACCTCTCCTGGTTGTGACTGAGAGCCTGCATGACAAATGGTTTGATTTTCAATCAGATATTAACTTAATTAGAAGTTTTGTTTTTTAAAAATTGCCTGCTCTGTTAATTGAACTTTAAAGTCACACAAGAGGTTCCTGCAGGCTAGTAATAGAGTAGATAAGATATATGAATTTAAACGTACTGTGCAATAAAGGAAGTTTAAATATTTCTTTACAAGACATGTGTAGGGAGACTAAGCAATTTAACTCCTAAATTGTACAGAATTGGACACTGCAGTGGCATGATCTATACACCAAAAAAATGCTATAGTAAGCTAAAGTTGTTTTGGTGACTATTGTATCCCTTTAATTATTCTCTTATATGTTGCAGAGCTATTTTCCTTTTCTGATTAAATATTTTAACAACGTTTTCCTTCCACAGCTGTTTTGCATTCCATGTATTTATTCATTAGGTTGTATTGTTTATGAAATAGTATATTTGGCGTAAACATATTTACAGAAAGTTAGGTATTTTTTCAGTGGGAACCTTTGCTAAGTAACACAATCCAAAGTTAGGGAAAATGTTGTTGATTTTATTGAGGAGTCTTTCAGCAAAAGTGTTAGTCTCACATAGTGAAAGGGTTCAAGAAAGATTTAGAGAGGTACTGAGCAGAAAACAAAATCAATAGTGTGCTTTTAAAAAGGACATAAAGGGACACTATGGTCACTAGGACAAGAGAGTATAATAGCTCCCTTCAGGCCTTTTTTTCATGCAAACACTGCCTTTTCAGAGAAAAGGCAGTATTTATATTGTCCCTAGGGACACCTCCAAGTGTCCACTCCTCAGATGGCCACTGGAGGGATTCCTGGCTCAGAGCTGCACAATAAGCAGCCCTGCCGTTCAGTATCCCCACACTCTGCATGGGGACATTGAATTTTCCTAATAGAGATGTATTGATTCAATGCATCTGTATGCGGAGGTCCTGATTGGCCAAAACAGCATTTGGCACTTGTCCCTGTGCCGATTTTAGCCAATGGATTGGCTAAAAATTGGCCATTTTGATGATGTCATGAAGGGGGCGGAGCCATCACTGACGGACCCGTGCAGCACTGGAAATAAGGTGAGTTTTAAACTTTTATAGGGAGGCCAAGGGAGGCATGGCACCTAAATGGTGGGTTTAGCACTATAGGATCAGGCATACGTTTGTTTGCTGTTTGATGCTGACATTGCCCTGGTAAAAATGAAGGTCCAAGCAGTCACAGACAGCATCCTGGCCACCGAAGAAGATGTCATTGACCTCAAGCAAGGCCTGGAACTCCTGGGTGACACTGTGCAACAAATGCAAACCTCACCCTACAGGAGGACAGGTGCAGGCGACAAAACATCAAAATCTGCGGAGTCTCTGATGCAGTGTCCACAGAGGAATTGCCACACTTCCTCAGGCGGCTGATATCCACAGTCCTACCTGCCAAACAGGTTAAACTGCTGCTGGATGGGGCCTATCAGGTTAACAGGTCCACACGTGCCCCAGCGAGCTCACCAAAAGACATTATACTCAAATTCCAATCCTTCACGGACAAGCAAAGGCTCACGAAAGCCGTCCAGTCCAAGGCCCCTTTGGACTTTGAAACTCACCATCTCACTTTCTTTCAAGATGTCACCCGAGCCACGTTACTATGGAGAAAGGCTATGCAGCCTATAACAAAGAAGCTGCAAAAAGCTGGAGTGGCATATCGTTGGTCTGCATCCCACACGCTGATGATCCTCAAAGAAGGGAAGACATACAAAGCAGCATCTCCACCAGACGCCCCAGCTTTCATCACAGCACTTGGCCTCGTGGGGGGCGCAGAAGCTCCAGCGAGAACCCCGACCACTCATCAGTGGGATGTCTTGAATGTACCACCTTTTGTACCATCCAGGGTCCAGGACTCAGTAACTTAGACTCTGAACCAGAAGCACTAACTCAGTGCACTTCACCACTGTTGGTGACAAGGAGATAATTACCAATGAACCACACAAAAGTGGTACCCCACGGAATGGGCGGTAGTTCATGTTTAAAACCTGTTTTATAGTTTTATATTAGTTTTCTGTGTTCTTGCAAGTACAGCAGCAATCCCAAAATAGATGGTGGCATCTGGTACAGCATCAGCAGGAATATGGTCAGCACACCTCTGCGGAACACAAGGAATCTACACCTCCTCACACACACCAGGAAATGGTATGCATACAATAACTAACCTGATGGTTCTTTTCTTGCTTTCTTATTTTCGTTTTTCTTTGTGACATGAATGCTAATAAACTTGCAACTAGTCATGTACTATATACAAAATGAGTTGGTTAACCTGTTTGAAAATGCTATACAGGCTTTACGATGTCTAGCCTTCTAACTCTAAAAAAAGGTGAACTCTATTGTGATTTAATGCTTACTACGCATTGCTGGCAAACTCTGATTACCACCAGTTACATATGTATACGAGCTATAACCTTCTCACTAATATGTTGCCTGACTCACCTTTTATTTGTCTTGTATTGTATGATGCATTAACCACTCAATAGAAGAGAGAATAAAAAAAGAAAAAAAAGGGATTTATTTTGAGAAAACAGTCAGGCATCCCTTTAGCATATTATGATAGACATATTGATACGTACATATGATTGTCAAGGCAAATCATTATATATATAAGCCCATTATTTAAGTCAAATCTAAAAGTTTGGTATATGATTATTCTTTTAATTTTCTTTACATCCATTGTATATTAAACCACTTCCCTTCATTCAGGAAGACCAAGAACACTGTGGAATCTGATATAAACCTTTGTCTTTGAGCATGCAACATATTGTGGTGCATGCTAATGTTGTCAGCTGCGATTTAAACTCGGAAAAGACAGTTACATCATACAAAACCCTTTGTAAAAAATCCAAGCATGATTAAGGTTGGTTACACATACATTTTCAAAGCATATTTTTATTTCAGCCATAAATGCCTCATGTTCTGAGGCAGAAGAGTGGAACTCAAAGAGGATTCACAAAATGTCATAACATTGATCATCACAATCTCAACCCAAATATATTTGCAATTAATTTTAATTGAACTGGTAGTTAAGTAGAATTACGAAACTAAATATCCACACACAGGATTTTGTGCAGTGAGCCGTCATAAAAATAAGTAAACAAAAACGGATGACTCTTTTCACACGTTTTCAAACTATTTTTCCACAAAATGTCAACCATGAACCAAATACCTGATTAGAGCAACTAATCTGCATGTAATGCAGGTAGATAATTGTAACAGCACATGGGGTATCTTTATATAGAAACTAGCATATGTGATTTTTGTGATAGATATTTACCACTCATGTAATCATGCTGAGAAGTCATTCAAGTCTATTTATGTGAGCCTTTCAATAGCAATGGGAAATCGCTACCCACTTTATTGGCTAAAGGTCAATAAATGAAATTACAATTAACTCTATAATTACCATCCCACATGTTTTCACCGAAACAGCACGGCCTGGATATTAATTATCTCCTTCTATATTCAACATATAAACCGGATAGTTGGTTAGGTTTTTGCAAGAATGCAAAGTAGAGCATATAATATCATAGTATCAGGACATATATTTTTATGCTATGACTGTGGATAAAATTATTGGGAAAGGGGGAATCTTTACAAGGTCTGAGTTCCTAGCTGGTTAATAGAATACCTATTAAGGTTTTATAAATTAGTACATTTTAGGTAGAGATAGTAATATAGTTAGTATATTTGTATTTTTTGTGTATACATTCATATATTTGTTTGTGAAGTATAAACAAAAATAGATGTGTTATCACACTAGAATAGTTGTTTAGTCAGTGAACCTTGATGCAAGTAAGTTGCGAAATATACTAACCACATATGGATTTACCATCTACTTTTTTAATATATTTTTAAAAGTTGGCTAAATTGCAAAACATTTCAAAGCAGCAAAGCTTTTTATCGGGGGTGGGAGAATGGGGGCAGGGGGGCACTATATATTTAAAGAAACAAGAGGTCACCTCCTCAAAACTGATTACCCATCTTACTTCAGACCTGACCAGCTCATATATACTTTAATATATAATATATTGTTTTTCACACTGAGACTCCAAGAACATATCAAGATGACAGATCTACATGGTTCCTTTAATTTGCAACAAGTCACATTTCCAAAAGTTGTCCATCTGTGCTCATATGATTAAATATGGAAAATTTACATTGTTTTAAGGTCTGGACCAGCTTTGAAACCTGGCACTGGCAATTTTTTTTTCAGAATCCATTTTTCAGTAGCAAATTTACAATATATATTTTTCATACTTGATGTTTGCTTACTTTAAGTGTTTTAGTAAAATTTGGAAGCTCATGCAACTTAAAAAAAGGTATTCTTATATTTCTGACGATGACAACATTTCCAGATACATATCATGGTTGGAGTGAAATTTTTAATCAGCCACTTAGTGTAGACAGTAATACAAAGCAGAAAGACAGACAAAGAAAGACATGCATGAAAACATTCATATATTGTAGACACACAATGATGACAGTCAGATAGGGTTAAGCTGTAAAACAGAGAACATTTCTTATCTAGACACCCAAACTACTGCATAGATATTTAGCACATTGCATTTCCCATGAGAGCTTGATGCATTTTTCCTTCAGCAATCTATACTTTGCAATATACAGCGGCTCTTGTGCTTAAAGGAACTACTGTATAATGCATGAAGATAAGTCTTTTTGCGTATTTGAAGAACAGTGCTTTGGCCTGGAATGTTTTCATAAAATAAATGAAAGTCACGGAAGTAGCATATAGAATTAGTACATTTTTGGACATGCATTGTAATTTCATGCAGTTTTATTTGCGATTTGTCTTATATAACTTATTTGGCCCTGATATAATCAATACTTTTGTCAGCAAATGACAATATAACTTGTAGATCATTAATTCCAAAGAGATTAAATTGAGCTGAAATGGTGGTGTGTTCTTGTGTGCACTTGCAAATTGTTGATTATTTTAATGTTGGGCCATTATTGGTATAATCAGTACAGAAATGATATATTCTTACTGACCCATGATCTATGTAACATTGTGTTATCCATTTATATTCACCATTTCATTTTGTATTCAGTAGTAGGAAATTGCCACATTTTCATGATTGGTTAATTCTTTATCCATAATGCAGTATTTTTCTATTTTGAAACATTATTTCTCGAAGGGCATAACCCACAATGACAGATTGCTCTGATCCCACACCCACTAAACCCTTCATGTACCACTTAGTGTTGTTAAATGTTAAATAAATGTTTAAAGATGTGTTTAAATTATTTGGTCACATGCAGAGCTTGTTAAAGGAGAAACTAACATCAAGTCTATTATTTTAAAATTATCTGTGACGCTGTGATAGAAGCTTAGAAATTGCTACATTTTAGAAACAGTCATTATTTGTATCATTACTTTGCACTGAAAATTAGTTAGCTAATTAAAGGGATACTCTCTAAGCAGTAACAATTTTGCATCACTGTGATGGTTATGATGCAAGGTAAACACTGCTTCATGTCTCAATGCAAATAGGGACTTATAACTGCAAAGACTTGGAAAAATCACTGCAACTCTAAGCCTGCTCCTAGGGACTTTGACACCAAGAAAAACTTTTTTTTCACTTATTTGATATTTTACGCATTACTTGTAATGGAATAAAAATGAGTTTATTTCCAATACATGGCATCCCTTTAAGGACACATGGTTAGTAAACAGACAAAATATCATAGCTGGAAAAAATCTGCAATGCTTAGAATTGAAGATTTTTTTTCCAATTTATGATTAAGTCTATTTTCACATTACATCACCACATGAAGATAATCCATCTATATTACTCAATGCTTTTCATTTTGATTGATTAAAGGACCACTCTAGGCACCCAGACCACTTCAGCTTAATGAAGTGGTCTGGGTGCCAGGTCCCTCTAGGATTAACCCCCTTTTTTTTATAAACATAGCAGTTTCAGAGAAACTGCTATGTTTATATTAGGGTTAATCCAGCCTCCAAAGCCTCTAGTGGCTGTCTCATTGACAGCCACTAGAGGCTTTTGCGTGCTTCTCACAGTGAAAATCACAGTGAGAAGACGCCAGCGTCCATAGGAAAGCATTGTAAGATGATTTCCTATGAGACCGGCTGAATGCGTGCGCAGCTCCTGCCGCGCATGTGCATTCAGCTGAAGAGGAGGATTGCAGGCAGAGAGAAGGAGGAGAGCTCCCCGCCCGGCGCTGGAAAAAAGGTAAGTTTATCCCCTTTCCTCTCTACAGAGCCAGGCGGGAAGGGGACCCTGAGAGTGGGGGCACCGTCAGGGCACTATAGTGCCAGGAAAACGAGTATGTTTTCCTGGCACTATAGTGGTCCTTTAAACATAACATAAATTCTCCTGCTTGACTATGGGCATGACTATGAAATAAAAAAAAAAATAAGAAAAAATGAGAAATTGCTGTTACTAATTGTTCATCTCAAGCTACGGGGGATGATAGTTTTAATATAATCCTGGTCTCTACCACCTACGATCCTAAAACATTTTATGTACAATACAAGAAAGATGGGGAAGTGTAGACACCTTCTAAAATCAAGACAGCCTAGGAGAGTAGTAAAGTCTCATTTTCCATAATGTAGGCCAGTACTGGAATCGTTATCCCCGACACACACCTCAATAAAGCACAGGGAATACACATTAAAAAGAAAAAATACATTAAAATGTTCCTGGGATTTCAAATTGACTCAAGCTAATAATTTAAAAATCAACAACAGATGTAGATGAGAGTATAGTTCAAGTGCTCTCAACAATGGCACACAGACAGGAAACATTTATTTTTAGGGTGAGGAAAGCAAGAAGTCTGCCTGAAACACTCCAAATTAGTCATAAACTACGTAGGTTTATAAATCATCCCAAATTGGCCTTTGAGTAAAGCTTTTCGTGGATGGAAATAAAATGTATTGTGTTTCAAGAAGGTTACTTCTGCCCATGTTACATAATTTATAACTGTTTAATTCGTTGGTGCCTGTATTACTCATCCTAAAGTAAACTATTGTTTAAAGGAATCTGCAAAACAATGAAATCCTAAAAAGTAGACACAATTTCAGTCACATTTCCAGAAAACTTTTTGTTCTGAACAAATGAACTCCACAATTATAATATTCCCCCCTCACTCATTCAAAGAAGATCCTTGATTCTTCCACCTACCTAGTCAAAGAAGGTTGCATAATTTTAGCAACAGTCAACAACCTCATTTAATATCACCATGTAAATGGTATATCAAGCCATCAATATTTCAGTAACAATGAAACTACAAAAAAAAAAAAAAAAGGATAACCGATAAGACTCATGTGCTGACACCGATTCTGCAGAATCACAGGTGGACTTTTAAAGGAACTCTATAGTGCTCCATAACATTTTATTGCCCCAAACAGTTAGTGGGATTATATATATTACAGGGCCACCTTTTGTAACAACACAGCAAGTAAAAACCCATAACTTACCTGTAACGCAGTTCAAAGACTGCCTCTTCTCTGCAGTCAGTTCCGCCACTGCTGGGGTCATCAGTCTTTTTGACCATCTTGTTCAAATCAAATGCTTCTCATAGAGAAGCATTATAGACTTAATGCACATGCTGGCATTTGCCACAATGCACCAATCAAATGCTTTTCTTAGAAGATCACCGAATCCAGTGTTTCTCTGAGAAGCATTGAATTAATGTTCAACGTCATCATGCAGTACATGAGGACATCAAATGTCTAAAATCGAGACTGACTCACTTGTCCCTGCAGAAGAACCATCTAGTGGCTGTCATGGTTACTAGAGGTGTGTTTAGCCTTTCATTGTAAATATTGTCTTATCTCTATCAATGGCAATAATTTCCTTTGTGGGAGCAAAAAAGTGGTCTGGGTGCAAATGCTGGTAGTTTAAATAAAACAGATTGACAATATACATGGCTATATAGACAGGTGGAGGCAACACTGTAATGTGATAATTGCTTGTTCCATTTATTATCTACCAATTAACCTTTAAAATGCTTTATTGTTGCAGAGCTTACAACATTTTGCATTTCAAGATGCAGGAATCTGAATACATTTGTTCTTTTTTTAAATGCACAATTGTTATGCAGCTGGAGCAAAACGTAAGGATATTAAATATCAAAACAATATTCCGTCAGTTTATGATTATAAAGAAAATCTGTTTGTCAACATGATCTAAATTATAAGCAAGTTTCTTCTTTTAAAAGCCAAAAGAAAATAAGCTTGCAGTCTATGGGATCACAGCTATGATTAAAGGATTTGCAGACTAATCCTATTCCCTTAATATTTCTTTATTATTTTATATTTAACAGTCCTTTCACAAACTGCAGAATGTCAACATACTGCATAATTTAAGTATGAATAAGCCTTCTTAAGATTCTAATCTTTTCACCACTGCACAGCACAACAGAAAAAGTTGATTAATGCGTAAATAAACATACTACACATTATAAAAACGTCTTATTTGAGACTACTGAACGTGTTCGTTGTAGAACAGGAGACAAGTAATGCTCATGCTTTATTTTTTAATAGATACGGACTGCAAACTTAGGTCTTACTTTCAGCTGTATTTGCCATAATAGACTTAAAGATGATATATGTGTGGTCATTAAAGACTATACCGGACTTTGATTCCATTACACTATTTGTCCTTCAGTCGATGGCTGGTCTTGGCTGATTCTATTGGATGTGTCGCACTACAAGCAGAGACGTTGCCGCAGCTAGCAGCAGCAATTAAACAATGTGGGATGGATTTATTATTTCATATGTGATTACTGGTTTTTACTTTTTGATAATCCCTTATATATTATTGTTTTCTACTTAACAGTGTCAGCCAACTGGATAGAGTATTTAACAGTGTACAGGTGATTGGGCATTGTACTTGGCAGTGTACAGCCCTCTTGTACATATTTTGGCTTTTGTGAACATAAGTATATTACCTTTACTAACTCATATGTTTTTCACATCTCTGGCAATTGTCTATATATTTTAATGCATCAAACATAATTCAATCTAGCACCTTGTGCAATGTTATATTGCTTCTATATATGGGATGCTGTTATGTAATGAACTGTTTTTGTTGGTATGCTGTTATACTCTTCCTAATAATATAAAGAATTAACAAAATCTACATTCCAAATCTACTTTGCATGTACAGATTTAGCTTCTACCAATTGCCAAGCACATCCATGAATCTAGGTGGTTTTGTCATCCAATTTAATGATACTCATTTCATAGCCCTCAGAAGGATAAAAGCTGACCGTACCAAGAACAAGAATCTGCAACTGTTACTGGCTGTACAGTTATCCTCTTTGGCTCACTTATATATCTACATTCTATTTTATGGAGATTGTATGGGGATTATTCATTTAACACTGGATTCTAGTGAACTGAAAACTGAACCTCAAAATTAAAATAAAGCATGCACAGTTGGAAAAATGCTATAACTCCACATGGGGAGTAAGTTCCATCTCTACTGGGTAGTGGCTAAACTGACAATCTAGGCACCAAAACTGCCCTGACCTTTTTTTCTTACAATGTAAAACATTACTGGTTCAAAAAAAAAAAAGGCAATATTTAGATTTGCACAAAGCCAATCAGGCTGACAGCCACTATAGGCATTTCCTTATGAGACAAAAATTTAAATAATGGATACATATATACTTAAAGTTAACAGTGTTATTTTAAACAACACAAATGACATGTGAACATTAGATTCCACAATGTGTGTCTGTCACCAGGAATAACCTTCTAATATTTAAAGTGCATCAAAGTGTCCCACACGATCCTAAAACATTAATTAGGGTACAAATGAACAGATTGGCCTTAGCTTATTACAGTAAGACCCTTACTCAAGATCTTTTTGCTTTTGTGTTTGGGTAACCGCCACTTGGCAAGTTTGATTAATTATATTTTCTTATGTAAAGGTTGCTGATTTGAAGTGTATAAATCCTGTTTGCTTGAGATCATTTGCCTGTTTAGTACTTTAAAAATCAAAATGCAATGAAAATATTCTTGATTGATAAGTGGATTTTTGGAAAACTATGTAAAAAGAGAAAGCTTCAAACATCTGCATTTTGCCATGTCACATCAGATTTAACGCAAGATGGCCAAAGAAAAGGGACTGTACTGCAAGCACATAATTAGTTTCTTGGGGAATAATGCACAAAGGAAACAAAAAAAAAGACTATGGAGTTGGTCACATCTCTCAAATACATACAGGCCTTTATGAATCTTGCTAAAGGTGTGGTGTGTTCCATTAAAAGCTGTCTTTTTCAATTCAAGATGGCTGCTGGGAACAGACATCTTCTTATGCAATAAACTTTAAATGTCTTTGGCGCATATGCTATGGATCCACAGACCCCATTTTGCACACTTGCACATAAGTAACAGTGCACCAGTGATACATGTCATGGCATATGAGACCCCCTCATATGTATTAATAGTGCTATAAACAAGATATATAATGATCTGAATAAAGAGCTGAAAAAACCCAGGAGGGAGAACTTCATTATCCAATTATAACAAAATTATTTTCTTTTTTTGGCCAATGCAATCAATTTTTTAATTACAAAGGTGCAGATTCAATGAGAATTTGCAGTGGAAACCAATGACGTCTTTCTGCTATTTGCTCCGCTTATATAAAAAAAAAAAAAAGCCCCCAAACTGCATTTTATAAATGATTTCTAAACTGTTTTGTTCACTCTACTCTTATGGCAATTTTACTTTTATATTTTTCTGATGTGTTTTCCCAGGTCCTGAGTGTTTGTGTACAAAACACTTATCCTTTACATGAAAACTCAATTTTCATTTCTGTGGTGCATATTCACCAGGAGATTAAAATACATACATAAATGTTTAGACAGGAAAAAAACATTTATTTTGCAAATTATCTTTTGTGAATCTAACTTGGTTTGCCTGCTTGAAAGAGAATGTTTTCATGAATGTTTGATAAACACATGCATCTACACAAAAGATCATATTTATCACAAAGTGCTATTCTAGGGCAAATACACATAATCTGGAACAATCACATTTTAACCATTAGAATGTTGCAGTGTTTACAAACCTGCCCTAGAATATTACCTGTTGAACCCTAACTTAACCCGGCAACTGTGAATGAAGTCCATGCAATGATAGTCTAACCTGACCCCAGAGCTTACAGTCTGTCTCTCTTCTGTGCAAACTTGATTTGGATGAATTAAGGGGAAAATATTTTTTCCCCAATTTTTTTTAAATAGAACAAAAGTGGTTTGACAAAACTGGACAGTTTAGTGGAGTGTTTGCACCAACTAGTTCAAATATGTAATTTAGTTTTGGTTAGACTTAATATTAATGTACATATATTAAGTAAGATGTCTGTAGGATGCATTAAGTAAGATGTCTGTAGGATGTATCAAGTTGTAGCAAAGAATAATAAAGTTTTGCTCCAGTTGCAAATACAACTGCAATCCAAAAAGACAAATCCACTGAATTCTCAGCACAATTTATTCATAGACACTGAGTGTTTAATGGCTTTCAATAAACAAAACAAACAAAATCACTAAAGAGAAGTTCAATTATTTAGAGTTACTCTGTAATTCTAGTCATTGTTTCGCAATATAACAAAATGTAAAAATATAGATATATAGAAATGGTAAGGCAAATTCTTAAATTTCTGGAAGAAGACGTCGCACATTTATGCATAAGTTCCATGTTTCAAGATTAACTTGGTCCCCAAATCATCCAGGTTTTACACCCCATACATGATACCTGTTGATAGTGGGATACATGTAACTACAATTGGTAATTTATAGGCATGGATTTAATTGTGTCCTAAAATGAATCCATTTCTTCTGTAGTAATCTATTAGGGTATAAACATAACACCAGGTCTATTTCTCAAATACAGATGTTTAAAATACCTATCAAACCCAGGACACTTGGCTATTTATGCATAACAACCAACTCTATGACTGGCTGAGCCAGGCGAGAGCCGTTAAAACAAACGGAAGGCTGAAGCTTCCTTTCTTAGATCTATCTGCATCAGTTTAAAATAAGGTTAGAAGTAAAATAACAGTTACATATAAATGATTTTAAAGAACACACTAATAACAGAGGGAAATGGAAAGACGTGTCTCATTTTAAATAAAATGTAAAGGAAACTATCACGATTTTACAATACAACTACCACTGAAATGAAATTAAAAGTATATGTGTATATATTTTATTACAGGTTTCAGAGATGCCAAAAGCCCAATTTGCAGGTTAAATACACATCTAGTTTGCTTGCCATTCACAAGTATTATGAATGAGAAGTCTATATAAAATCCAATATACGCATAATGCTTGCCAAAAAGCTAGGACATGTAGAGCTCAAATGCATCTTTTTGGAGCTATTAGAAAGTATGCAAACTATTTTTATTCATACCTGTGAATTTTCCCAGTTGGAACTAAGCACTCAGTATGGCACATGATTTCCAGACCTCTGAGGCATTGCAGTGGGAAGTAATGTTTATCTCAGCCCACTTCCTTCATTTAGCCAGCCACTTTATCCAGGACCAGGTTCTTCCCAAAGCAATGGTTTGAGGAAGGGTGATACTTACTAGCCGGTGATACCACATAGTTCCTATGAATACTTCCACGCCACTGAGGAAGATGCATCCAAAATACCCTGTTTGAAACACCCCACAATGCAGTGCGTGCATTGCATACACACACACACACACACACACACACACTACTCTCCAGTTATTTTAAATTACTTGCAAACTTACATTTGCTAACAATTTGTACAGCTGTATTTATATATTATATTTTATTGTATTTAAAATGCAACTGTCACCAAGAGACAGATACACATAAATACATAAAACTATCATTTATTATGATGCAACTCTAGATTATAAATTATAGGGGTGATTAAAAAAAATCATGATAGTTTCTTTTTATCTTTAAGGAAGCAAACGTTTAAATCTTCATACCTTCTCAAATGTATATTTGTTCCTAATTGAATGCTATATGGTGCATTTCATTTCCAGCCAAAAAAAGTGGGTCTGAAACTTTCATCTCTGAAGCATGCCATATAAACATTTATAAGCAACACATCAAAAGACAAACACCCCAGAGCCCTTAAAATATATTCTCCTTGGTCCCCACTTACCCATGGATACATAGTACAAGACATATTTTTGGAGGATGTAAAAAGAGGAAGCAATTTGTATGCCAGCATATATCAGCTCTGTGGAAGGCATTTATCTTAGAGGTAGACAGTCTTTGACTCTCCAGTTGATGTTGGAATTCAAATTCCATATATGGCAATGAGCCAGGCTTTTGGGCAATTCTATCCACTAAGGACTTCAAAAGTATCACCCTAATGCAATGGCTGATGTGGAATAATAGAAGTTGCAACAACTGAAGTGCTACAAGTTAGCCAAGCCTTATTTATACCATTTTTGGCAAACTCCTACCACTGTGCAAAATGTAGAGTATTCTTACACTCGTAGTTACCTTTTATTTCAACCAGTTTTCGTTCTATCTTTAGCAAAATATATTTTGGAAAACTATCCTGAATTTCACTTGTCACTCACACATTTCTCCCTCTCTGTAGGAACAACAAAAAAGGGCATCAGATTAAAATTATTTCAAAAGTAAATACTACTACAATGATAGTTGATAGCAATCCACCAAAATTAGTATTAAATAATCCAGTTGAAACCTCAATTAATGAAAAAAAGAACAAAAACAAAACATATACAGTACCAACACCCACATAGAGAATAAAGCAAAATTTTCTAAAAATAATAACAATAATAATGTCCAGTAGCAAGACACCGCACCCCATGTTAATTAACTATTTTCCTTAGGTGGTGCTGGAGTAATTGCAGTTTATAATACATGAAACATTTTTTTGTTGCAGTATAAAATATGGCCATAAAAAAATTCCTTTTTTTAAACTCTGAGTCCATCCTGGAGTGCACATTTTAGAATGAATCACACGTGGCGAGTCAGATACTCTCAACCTCCATCCTGCTTCTCTTTGGCGGCTCACTTGCTCCCAGTAAGCACCGTTGCAACAGAGGTTGGTCTCGGTCTTCTTTCTCCACCCATTGCAGAGATAGCTGAAGAGGAAACTCCTGACAATAAATTGTAGGGTGTAGATGGAGATTTACCTGCAAAGTAGAAAAAATAGAAATCAGGAAACACTTGAAACATACAGCAGAATTGAGTCTTTAGATTAAAGGACCACTCCACACCCCAAAAGATAGAGGAGTATCCTAGTTTAAACCCATTTTATAAAAGTGATGATTTCTATGAGAAAACAACACTTTTATAAATTAACTAGAAAACACCCCCTGGATGTCAGTCAAAGAGCCAGGATGATTCATTCCTACTTCCATTAGCTCCACTGAGCTAACAGAAGTGGCAGGCACGCTCTACATGAGTGTCCCTGCCACCTCTCACACAGACCTCAGACCAGCTCCTCAAGTCCTCAGACCTGCATCTCCAATGAGATGCCTCTAATTGATTATTTCCCTGTGAAGAAATTATTCTGGAAAAAAGGGTGAGGGTTGCAAAGGCTGGAATTCATAAGATCTAAAGACTTTGCCAGATCATTTAAGATTTACCCCAATGAATACGAGCATGAATAATTCACACAACTAGTCATTATCTTATTATTATCTGTATATTTCAAAGCTATGCTAAGGGGAGATAGGGCATATGATAAGAGAAAAGTGAATGGCTGTGGGGTGGAATTATGTCACACTGATCTCTGATTGGCTGACCTGAGTTGCTTTGTAAAGAAGAAAGCATGGCTGGAGGGGACCTGGTTGCAACTTTTTTTCTTTGTATGAAAACTATTGAGATTCAGATGTAGAGAAAAATACAGCATGAATATAAAGCCAAAATCTATCAAATGCAATCAACAGTTGTGGGCATGACTGGAGCGTCCTTTTAAGTCAACCATAATTTACTTCACTGATCCCAGAAATAGATAAAACAGGTTGCATTGCCATCTACTAGATAGTGAAAATAAAAAATTTCAACACACATATATTCTTTTTTTTAAATATGTATTACACTAGCAGAGATAACTATAAGGCAACCTAAATAAACCACCTGGGGCCAATGTGTTAGACAGGGGTCCAGAACCAAAAAGAGAATTGCCAACGGTTGGCCTTTTTCAACTTTTCTATTTGAAGAATGAAGGGTGGGAGGCTCAACCTGGTAACCTGCTAGAGCCATGTAAGATCTTAAACCTTAGCTTATTTTTGTAACACACTTACAGTCTTTGCGATTTGTTCCATCTGGAAGAGAGCTTGCAGGGCTGTGACCACTTGACATGTTGGAATTGTCCTGGCTGCTTCCAAGGTGCAATTTTCTCATGTGTCTCACAACTGCAGTAGCATTAAATGCTTGCTGGAAGAAGTTAATAGAGCATATTTGGTAAAATGGTGATCATTTAACAAATGGTATAAAGCTTGATTCATACCTGGTAAATAGGCAAAAATAAAACAAAAAAAGAAACAGACACTAAATCAACAACAGCATGTACAGTTTTGCATTGCTTTTTGCTCACAGTGGCACAATTTAATATCATTGACAGAAGCAATAACCTTATAACTTCAAACCATCCAACTCGCAAGGGAACTACTTGGTGCAATTTAACCAATGGTCTTCAATGAAATGATTTAATGAAATGGTAAGGAAGCGCTAAACACTATGTAGACAAATGTTCGAGAGGAGCAGACATTCTACATTATCACTTTAACTCTAATCTAGTTTTCAAAGTTGACATCCTGTTAACAGCTCCCTAGATTACACTAATGTGGTAATGTTAGCTCAAAAAAAAAAAAAAGAAAATCAAAGTCAGCCTGGTAGAAAAGAAATAGAGGGGAAAAATGCTCAGAGCATGTTTGTGGAGGACCTGCTAATTTAGACTACTTTCACCTGAAAAAAGCAAGTACTTACCTCTAATCCAGCAGAAAAAGGGTCTCCTTGCCGCAGCACCACTCTGCCTATAGGGAGATCACTTGTACTGACAATTTCATGGAAAATATAATGTTTATCATGGACAAGCACTGGGAAACAGAGAACACAGCATTTCATTTCGTGCCAAGGCACAGAGCAAGCAGGAGGAGCTCCCTCCTGACTGTCTAATTGACAACCAGAAGGGTGCCACCTTTTTGCTTTTTAAAGTTGCCAATTTCTCCTAAAATAGGCACTTTTACAAGGTGCGAAATGGGGACACTGTTTTAACCTTTGAAGCACCTTAGCAAGATGAAGTGCTTTAGAGTGGAAGCGTCAGTTTGCTTTTACAAGATCTTTGTGAAAAACCTACAATATTCTTGGGAGTGAATTACAATACATTCCAGAAAAATTAGTTTGACATATCTGAGCATGTTCAGAAGGTTTAAAACAAATATGTGGTATGTACCTAGATAAGCTATTAATATATAAGTGAACAAACATATAAAATGGGAAATAAGTTCAGTATAAAAAAGCATTATTACAAGTTTTAAACTGTTTTTTTTAATGTGTTTAATGTTATCCAAGTTTATTCCTCCCAATAGCCATTAACATAATAATATGTTATTAATATCATATACTCAACTTGCAGGGTCATATGTAATTGTAAAAGAAACCCTTTTTACTCAATTTGTATTTCATTAAAGAGGCTCTCACAGGCTCTAGTTGCTATTTCAGCCTGTACATAATCCATGTATTGCCCTTGTTGTTTTTAGAGCCTTCTCTCCCGAGTACTCCATGGCTGGCAGAATGCAGCCATCAAATTTTGACCTAATATAGAATAAAGGTAGGGATTTCCCGTTACAATAACTCTGCAAATATGCAGAGGTACAAAAATGGAGCCTAACAGAGAACTTTGTTTCTCCACAGTGTGAAAAAAACCACAACGGTAAGTTTGTCTTGATAGGCTAAATGTAATATTGCATAGTAGTGTTAACATGAGCATACACAATGGGAGGGAAGAGGATAAGCGATTGAAATATAAATTATGTTTACATAATCTATAAATGTATCTATCTGCAAATGCAATTATCCTATTTTTATTCATCCTATTTTTACCATTCAAATAATGCATGCAGAGCGGAAATTAGAAATATTAAGTTATCAAAGTTTTTTTTTCTCCTCTGCAAACAGTTATAACAACTAAAGAATGAATTCATATTTTAATACCATGGTAGCCACATCTGTTTAATATGTTACCAATCCTATATTCCTGACAAAAATGCCAAGGTGAAGCAAAAGATGACATTTTATGTTTGTAAACTGTATTTAACATAATCCTTCTTAATGAGGAACTGTAACTTCCTGAGATTTAAAATGAACGTTATAGGTACCAAAACCACTTTAATTCAATGAAACGGTCTGGGTGCCATGTGCCTCTCATTTATCCCTGTAATTTAAAACATTGTTGTTCTGCAGTAATGGCAATGTTTACATTGCAGGGTTTAAATGCCTCTAGTGGCTATCATACAGAAATAGCAGAGTGAAACATATCTATTTCAATTAGATGGTCTCGTAGAAGCACAGCAAGGCTTTTTGTAGTACATGCAGTACATACGATTTACGCTCTCAATGCTTTCCTATTGGTGGATCTGAGATCATCAAGAATGGTGATCTCAGCTAAGAAAGCGCGGACAACTGCAGAGAGAGCAGCAAGACATGGAATAATAGGTTTTTAACCCTTGTTGGCGGGAGAAAAGAAGGGGGTGTCAACACAATTTACAGATGCTTTTTAATGTTTTATTCAATTGTGTAAATTCCAGAGAAGTGACAGTACCCCTTTAACAGGGGGATATACATATATAAATATTTGGACTCAAATTTTTTTCTGAATTGTGTTGCTGTACGCCACCACACTTGATTTGAAATCAACTGAGATGCAATTGAAGTGGAGACTTTTAGCTTTAATTCAAGGGGCTGAACAAAAATATTGTGTGAAACGTTTAGGAATTGCAACTATTTACATACAAAGCCCCCTTATTTTAAGGGCTCAAATGTAATTGGACATATTAAAGGACCACCATAGTGCCAGGAAAACATACTTGTTTTCCTGGCACTATAGTGCCCTGAGGGTGCCCCCACCCTCAGGGTCCCCCTCCCGCCGGGCTGGATGGAGAGGAAGGGGTTAAACGCACCTTTTTTCCAGCGCTGGGCTGAATGCGCACGCGCGGTAAGAGCCGAGCGCGCATTCAGCCGGTCTCATAGGAAAGCATTCATAATGCTTTCCTATGGACGCTTGCGTGTTCTAAAGCGCCTCAAGTGGCTGTCAGTGAGGCTGGATTAACCCATTTATAAACATAGCAGTTTCTCTGAAACTGCTATGTTTATAAAAAAATGGGTTAATCCTAGCTGGACCTGGCACCCAGACCACTTCATTAATTTGAAGTGGTCTGGGTGCCTAGAGTGGTCCTTTAATACAACATAAATAAATTGTTAATTTGTAATACATTGTCGAGAATCCTTTGCAGGCAATACTGCTTGAACAAAACAATAAATAAATACTAATATGTGAAAAAATAAATGAAAAAATAATATGTTAAAAAAGTGGTATCCCAGGTGTACCTCACAAAAACATCCATAATTACAAGAAAAATAAATAATGTAGAAAAACACAATACATGTGTAAAATAAAGAATTATAACAACGTGGAAAAATGAGAGTCAAATATTCCACTAGAGTGAACTGGCATCTAAAAGAAATTCTAAATAGCACACAACGTAATACAGTAATAATAGGAATATTACAGTGGGTATAAGGCAGAACTCTCACAAACATATGATAGTTTCAGGCTCATCACCCTTACAAGGGTACTGTAATATGGATCTTCAGTAGGGAATGTTCTTAGTAGAAAAAAATTAAAAAATTAGAGAAAATGTATTGATACTTACTGTAATTTTCTTTTCCTGGCTATTATTCATGGCAACATTTAACATATGGGTTTAGCTCCTCCCTCTAATCCTCAGGACAGGAAACACAATCAATTAAACAATTAAGCATACCTTCCCCTAGTATAATAGGGACCCCAGTAGCATCCACACCTCAGTCTTTTCCTGTCCTCCTAGCCCTAGGATTGTGTTTCCTATCCTGAGGGTTAGAGGGAGGAGCTAAACCCATATGTTAAATGCTGCCATGATTAGCTAGGAAAACCCAAATAGTGAAGTAAATTCAGAACAAGTAAAAATGTATTGTATTGCATTTACAGGAATATAAACATTATGAGCGTATCTCCCCCAGTAGTGGTAATCCAACAGGACCAGGAGAGGAACGGGATCAACTCCAATCTGATGGAAATAGCAGCAATAAAAATATGTAAACAAATAAAAATACTAAAGTACATAAAATAAATATAAGAATCCTTCGTCCTTCATTTTGGGACTTGTTCACGAATATGTTGATACCGTCCAAGAGTTGGTATAAATAGGTTAATCTTAATGAGTAATTTGATCCACTTGAATTCACCATGCGTGTCAGCCTGGACTGCTTGAAGACATCATCAAAAGCTTTGTGATGCTTTCCAGGCCTTTACTGCAGCCGTGTTCAGTTGTTTGTTTGTGGGTTTTTCAGCCTAAACTTGAGGTTTTCTCTTGTGAAATGCATGCTTGATTGGGTTGAGTTCAGGTAATTGACTCAGCAATTGCAGAACATTCCACTTCTTTGCCTTAAAAAACCTCCTGTATTGATTTTGCAGTACGTTTTCGCTAACTGTCCATCTGTAAAGTGAAGCACCTTCCAAACAACTTTAATGGATTTGGCTGAATCTAAACAGACAATATATCCCTATACACTGCAGAATTCATCTGGCTGCTTCTGTCTTCTGTCACATCATCAATACACACTGGTGGTACAATGCCACTGGAAGCCATGCATGTCCATGCCATCACACTGCCTCTACAGTGTTTTACAGATGATGTGTTATGCTTCGGATCATGAGCCGTTACAAGCTTTCTCCGTACTTTTTTCTTCCCATCATTCTGTTACAGGTTGATCTTAGTTTTATCTGTCCAAAGAATGCTGTTCCAGAACTCAACTCGATTTTTAGATGTTTTTTGGCAATGTCTAATCTGGCATTTCCTTTTTTTTTATTACATTTTTAAAAAATTATTTTTTTATTATAAATTTTCAGATTATACACACCACTTAATAACATTGAAACAGACAGCATTAAAGTTCAAATTACATATAATAGTTAGCAAATGTATAACAAAATGAAGCAAAAAAAAAAAAAGGAGGGAGATGCAAGGTGAAAGTGGGGATAACACTGTTTCAAAGCATTTTAATTTGAAAAGTCAGCTGCTCTTTACCTCTTTCCAATGTTGTTTTTTGACTAATTTGGCCTTTCTATTATTGAAGCTCATAAATGATCTGCACCTTGTGGTGAACCCTCTGTATTTGCTCTTGTGAAGTATTTCGTTTATGACTTGGATACTGATATGCCTATCTCATGGAGAGCGTTCTTCACTTGGCTGGATGTTGTGAAGGATTTTTCTTTACTTGAAAGAATCCCATGATCATCCACCACTGTTGTTTACCATGGACATGTGTTGCAGAACTCACCAGTGCATTCTTTTTTTTCTCAGAATGGAACAAACTGTTGATTTTGTCAAATCCTAATGTTCCTGCTGCTATCTCTGATGTATTTTTTTAATTTTTGCAGCCTAAGGATGGCCTATTTCACTTGCATTGAGAGCTCCTTTGACCGCATTTTGTGGTTTCACAGCAACAGCTTCTAAATGCGAATGGTACACCTGGAATAAACTCCAGACCTTCTACCTGCTTATTTGATGAAGAAATAACAAAGGAATAGCCCACACCTGTCCTTGAAACAGCTTTTGAGTCAATTGTCCAATTACTTTTGGTCCTTTGAAAAAGAGGGGGCTTCATATTAAAGAGTTGTTATTCCTAAACCATTCATTATATATGGATGTGAACTCCCTCCAATTAAAGTTGAGATACTGCACTTTAAGTCCATACTCATTATTTAACTATAACTTGAACTTATTTTGGTAAACAGACAAAAATAACAAAACTTGTGTCTATATATATACACACACACATATACAATCTATGCAGCTTTATGCCATACAGTACAGCAGTTTAGACTATTATAGCCAACATTTGGATTTTTCACAGGCCAGTCATCATGCTTCTGTTATTATGTGTTTTAAATAAAAAGTAGACCTACAGTTTAAAAAAATGGCCGTGAGTTGTGGAGACATGTTGAGGACCCATATACATATTGTATTGCCCAAAAGATCTTTTCACTTGGGCATGTTTTACAACAATGTAACAAGATAGAATTACAGTTGACTTCACTAAATTAAAAGGCAGCTAAACACAAACTACTTCTAAATAAAACATTTAAGAATTTAACATTTTAATAAATCTAAAATTTATGCTGGTCTAAAAACCATTTTAACTACTTTAAATCGGATAATAAAACATTTCCAAAATAGTGTAACTTTAAGCCAATCAAAAGAAAGTAAAGATTAACTTACCCTCCATTTGCTTTTTGCAAAGTTTTTACGGATTTGTGCACTGACTGATTCGTGTATATTTTTACACAGGGCTGTATCTCCAGCAATCCTGAAGAAGGAAAATATGTAGTAACTTAGAAATATGTGGGATTTGGTTACAAAGTACATCTGAGATAGACAGACAGACTTACCAGGTTATTCCCTAAAATGTAAGTTGTCAGAATTTCACATGTCAAATTTTAGGCCGAAGAGGTCAAACTGAAAAAACACAGCTGACTAGGAGAATTTTTTTAATTTTTACATTTTGGCCTAAAAATGTATATTCACCTTGAATGAATAACAATGTATATTTTAGTGAATGCAAAAATACTTTACACAAAGTGTAAAGGTGCAAAAAATGGTGCTAGTGCGGAAGTGCGACTTTCCCAGTGTCCAAAAACCACTCACAGGACACAATTTCAAATGTAAACAGTAAACAATACAGATAAGTGGCGCTGATATATAAAAAATAATAAATGAGTGAAATAAAAGATATATATAAAATACTTATTCACACTTGATCCTCTGTGAGTGTTAAGTCAATCTAAAAGTATGAAACAGTCCATAGTATAATACTGTATATGCAACTTTTTAAAAATTTAGGTGACAATTGCCAACTCACAATCTGCAGAGCCACATATAGCAGTCTCTGACTATATAGGCTTTTCAGAATCACTTGTTCTGGTTGTCTCCTTTCATCCACCTTTAATGCAGCCACTGGTAACAGGGATTCAGTTGGAGACAGTTTAAAAAAACTTTAATAACCAAACTTAAGACTCACTGAAGATCAAGGGTGAATAAGTATTTTTACATATCTTTTATTGCATTTTTATATATATCAGCACCCCCTATCTGTATTGTATATTTTAGTGAATAATCATCATAATTTTGACAGTGACATTTACTGTACCTCTACAAAATTCTCTAAAACTCACACAATCTCTCTTTCAACATAGGTCTAGTACACAGTAATACTTTTCACAACTCTGTAAATTACTTTGCACATGGTATGCTTAATCTTTTTGAATGTCAAAGAAGAAGGAAATTGCCCTAGAAACATCCAGTCTGTAAAATATACTTTTCTGGCTACACTGCATTTTAATAACTGAAGATTTATTATTAATCTTGCCAGTTCGACATCTGTACATTTGTTCTTTGTTATCCATTTCAGGACAGTTTACTTCTAAATTTGAGCACTCTACTCAATGTTAAAGAATAGGCCTTAAAACTTATCTCTTCAGGAAAGCTTATGGCCTCCCAGAGTAACCTCTACCTTACATACCTGTCTCTTGCTCTCTCCTATAGGACAGTGCTTTACTCTCTCCTCCAGCTCTGCTTCACTCCCACCCTATTTGATATTTCCTGTCCTAACGTTTTTTTATAGCCCACCTCCTGTAGTCTGTAAGCTCGTTTGAGCAGGGTCCTCTTCAACCTATTGTTCCTGTAAGTTTTCTTGTAATTGTCCTATTTAGAGTTACATCCCCCCTCTTATAATATTGTAAAGCGCTACGGAATCTGTTGGCGCTATATAAATGGCAATAATAACAATAGTAATAATAATACAAATTTGAAAATCAGACAAGAGGTTCTATTTAACTCCTAGTATGTCACTAGGAATTACAGCTATTTAATGTTTCAGATTACGTGGTCCTAGATACTGATATCAAAATTAGCCATGAGGGATAAATAAATAAATGTCGGAGTACATAAACGCATGCTCACACAAGGAAAACGTTTTCGCAATTTCAGCAGTTTAAATTTGGCTCATTTCTGCATCATTTAGTTGCAAAAGGAACACTCTAAGCACATATTCACTGCATTTAGTGTTTATGGTGCCAAGAGTGCCTTGGCCATTGCAAGTAGTTATATTGTTTTAGAATGTTTGATTCTGGTGGCTATAGTGTCCCTTTAAAAATCTGAATTCTAATAGAATTGAGCCAAATAGATATCTGCTTTATTAACATAGACTCACTTCTGAATTAATAGACTGAAAAACCAAAGATAAATACACAAATTCTACAGTGAGATAAATTTTTTAATACCTGTGTACCCATGGCTCCTCTATACCGCTGCCCAGCACTAGCACGATACTCCTATGTGACACTCGCTTGCTATCAACCTTCCTAGCTTGGTAAACAGCCACATAATGGTGGGTTTTCTTCATCTCCTTAAAAAATTATTATATGGTTTTCACTTGGTGGAAATGTCTTTTCATTTATGTGTCACTCTTTTGTGCAATGTTTGGACAACCATTTAGCATCTATGAATAGCATTGCCGTGCTGTTTTCTGCATGGCCCCCAAAAAACTGTAAAAATACAAGTGACTTTTCTAGCATTCTATACTTCTATAAAATGCCGTCAGTAATTCAGCTATCTAACGGATGCTTTGCAGGCAGATCTATGCAATCATCATTTAGTGACTGTCGATAATTAAATCAATGCTAGCATTCACATCCAGACTCACTTTAATGATTTGTCTCCCTGCCAAAACAAATCTTATTTGCATGATCCCTGCCAAAACTGTACTATTTAATGTAATAATGTATTATAAACAGAGGTGCATGGGAAGACTATTTAACTGGAGCAAGTATACCCCTGAGAGCCAAGCATGCACATCGCTTTGTTTTCCTAATCTCATGTATTATGGGAAAATATTAAAAGGCTCTTCGTTTAATCTTGGTAAAGATGATCTCTCATAAAAGGTCATTTATTATTTTTTATGAAGTTATGTTACAAAGCGTTAAATGGGACCTCTTATCGTTTATTTTCTAGAGACAACTAAGAGTGATCAAAATGAATGGGCTATTGCATGTAAATATTTTCAAAATATTTTACAATTATCTGTTTTGTAGTTTCATAGAGCTAGTAAAAGCCTGCATAGAAAATAAGATGTAAATAGAAAATGTCGTTCTTAATAGAGTTTTCTGTATTACTGGAATCTTGTTAAAGCTGTTAACAGGGTTTAAATACTAGCTACTTGGTATATTTTATGGAGTTTTACTTTTATTGCACACAACCTTTACTAATAGGGTTATTCCAACCGCCATGACCACTTTTTGAAGTGGTCATGGTGATATGAGTCTCCCTGTGCAGTGTTTCACCCTTTCCCATTGCCGGCATGTGCTCCGAGCCAGATAACACCATTAATCAGGGAAGCCTTTGATTCGCCCTCAGGGCGGCTACTGTGACGTCAGATAAGGGTGCTCTTAGCAGCCTCGCCCGGTGCAAGATTACAGTAAGTAATAACTTTGTTTCAAGTGCTCTTTGAATTTTTTTTTCATGGGGGAGAAACTACCTAAAGAATAATGCCAATAGGGCATTATTCTAATTAAATAAAAAAGGGTTGGAGGAACCCTATTGCATTAGGGATACAAACCTGTATTCCTAATGCCCTGTCCCTAACTTTTCCAGTAACCCACCTCAGATCATGAAAGGGTTAAAAAAAAAACTTTTTTCTCTTTTTAGGTCTTCTCTTCCCGCAAAATCACACCAATATGGGAACCTAATGTGCATGCACACACACATTAGAGCTTCAACATAGGAAAGCATTGAATCAATGCTTTCCTAGTGGAAATTTGAAGACTATAGGCGTCTTCATGCAAAGCGTGAGGATGTCCAAAGTCCTTTCCTGGAGTAAAACATATATTTCAATCAAGCAACCCTCCAAGTCCTTACAGATATTCTTATATCTTACCATGGATGTCGCAGAGCCTGTTCGCATGTATATCTCTTGTTGGGATCCTTTTCCATCAAATGATGTATAAAATCTTTAGCTTTACAAAGAGAGAAGAAAGTGTGCATGAAGCTGTTGGAATAAAAACTCCAGTTTATGATGGCATACAAACAAATACAATAAGGAGAACTATGCCCTAAAATGAGTAGGAAAGGGGGATTATTCCCTAGATTTTGCTCTAGACAGGTCTCAGTGCCAATATATAAAACCCCGCCATACGTAATCTGTAAAGAAACTGCTAAGTGTACAAATACACCCCAGTAAATACAATCCAAATAAAATGGAAATGAAAAAGTACAAGTCTTCTCCAAAATAAGCATTTTAAAGTCCAAAAATCTAAAAAAAAAACTATTATATATGACTTACAGCAGTTCTATTACTTGATTATTCTTGTTAAGGAGTTTACAGTGTCATGTCAGTGTTTGTTTTTTTATTTGCACTATAGCTTCAGTATATTTGCATGGATAGATGACTTAGTAAACTAAAGATCATGTTCAATAACATATCAAGTCATTTTGGGATATTCACTGGCCTTGATCATTTGCAGAAACAGAAAATGTGTTGAGTTATGAGTTATGGGCAAGAATTGTAACTCTTTCAGTATAGAGTAGGAGAGGGGCAACTCTTTCCCAGATTATCTAGTGAAGGGATGAGAGAGGTAAGAGTTTCCCAGTCGTGATGGTGTAGGTTTTAAAATCATATGTTTTACTGGTGATCTTTTTTCACATGGCTTTTTACACAAATACATTTCAATAAGAAGATGAAACATTTTCATAGGAACACCTGAAATATACAACATACATTTTTTTTAAATGTCTATACCTTTATTGAACACTTGATTTGTGAGACATTGCATATTTACATATATTAACAGGCTTAAATAGGTCTATAATGCAATCTACAAACAGCCTCCCAGTGACAGTATATTATTTTGCATACAGAAAGCAGCATGGTTTGACCTATGCTCCCAAAGGGTTGATGATTTTGCTATGAAGGGTCGTTGGCCCAAGACTCCTATGCCGCTTAATTATAGAATTCAACGGATCATATTTATCAAGGGAAAACTAATTATCCAGAAACAAAGTGTTAAATTAGAGATAATTGCCAGATAATTCAAATCAATGTTTAAGCTTATTGCTCCAGAGGATCACATTTCATCTAATTTGCTCTAATTTTGCTCAGATAAATATGGACCCATTTCATGTAATTCTAGGTTTAAATAATTCAGAGCAAAACACATGCCAGGAAAATGCTTATAGCCGAGCTATTCTAGTAATTTTAATGTATTTCTTTACAACAGAACACACAGAAATATTCATGAAACAGGAAATGGATATATAGAATAAAAACATAAAGAGTAAGGCACGGGCTAAATCCTTAAAACTTTAATGTGAAAATAAAGAAGGGTCAACAATCAAACACTTCTGGGGTTTAAATCACTACTCAAAATCTGTTTCTGGAGTACATCTTTTTAAAGTGGTTCTAACATCAGAAAAGTGTTACACATTTTACCATGCTAGCAATAACACTTTTCGAGCTAATCTGTATCTCCCTTCAACAGGGAGGGGAACTGGCATCATGAAACACCTAAAATGTGATACAACCTACTTTCCTCTAGTCAGTTTAACACTGTGAATCCAAAGTTCTGATTAGTTGCTTGCATTAAATGCTCCCAAATGCATTTTAAACATTAATGGCTAATATTGTTTTAGAAGTGAGAAGTATATCTCATTTTACTTTTGAAGACAAATTTCCGTCAAGCATACTATGTCTAAATGTAAATAATTGTTAAAGCATGAAATGAATTCAATTAATGCTGACGTACTCAAAATAAAACTATGATGAGAGGCTGGGAGGAAGAATAATAAGAAAAAAATGATACATATGGTATAGCATCAAAGGGTGAAAGGGAAACTATGCAGACAAACAGATCTAGATACAGGCAGCAACAAAATGTGGTACCGTGGACTATTTTAGAATGGACACTCCGATTGTAAATATTTAAATAAACTATTACTTATCTTGCAAAACTGTAAGTGTATTTATCTCATTCTTTCTGCTGCAGTTTTGATATGCTACAATAATGTTCTTTTATCAAGTAACTAGTTGCAATGCTTTAAATCCCACAAATGTAGATGTTCAGCAATGTAAGCCAGTGTAGGCCATTTATATAGGCAATAGCTTTCTCCTGATTGTTCCCCACTCAATTCAATTAAATGAGTGAAAACAACTTCTATAAGTAAATGGGGTACTGGAGCATAGGCAACTGGTTCTGAATGGCTGAGCCAATGGGTAACTGAATATGTAATAAAGGCACAGCAATTGGGGGCCTTCCACATCTGTATTATGCTCCCAGTTGCGTGCCTTAAATACATATGCAGTTGCCCACTGGCTTAGTCAGTCTTAACATTTTGTTTTGAAAGCAAGACATAGGAGGAAAATTACGGTATTTTAAGTTCATTTAATTTTATATTTCTTCCAAAAACTATACATCTGGCATCATGAAAAGAAAAACATGCAATGATTATTCATATGATATCCTGTTGTTTTATGGTAGCATGCCATGCTATTGGTGTGTCCATTTAAAGATTCAATTGTATAAATCTGATTTAGTCAAGATAATGTGACAACTATCAGTTAACTGTATAATTTTATTATTGTTATGTAGGACATTATCAAACATTGAGTAAGAAAAAAAAAAAATTTCTTAATCACACTTTAAATATTTATGTTGCACATACCAGAATCTGATATATCGTCCCAGTATGGAGAATCAAACTCATAATCAGCCTTTAGAATCTGCTCAAATAATTTGGAGTCATTTTCATCGTAGAAAGGTGGATAACCACAAAGTCTGAAAGATCAGATGCACAAGCTATCAATACCACAGTTTACAAAGTACATATACAACATACCAAATCAATAATTATCATCTGAGAGTTGTTGCCAAAATACTGCAGTGTTTCATTATTTCTCTCCCCCCTTGAAGTTTATAGAGGATGCTCATGCTCCCCTCTCTCGCATGTTGGATACAGGAGTTGTAGGAGACCTGTCAGTTTGAGAACCATCTGGCCGATTTAGCTCAAGACAGGGGAGAAATATATGCAATGATGGTTTAACTGGCTTGGGTTCCTCTCCTCGGTGGAAGCTGCTAGGTAGTTGGGAATGGATTCTATCCCTATTCTGAATTAGAGCTCTCATCTTGCGGGTGGTGTTTCTTAAGATACATGACTTGTGATCTTCCCATTCCATCTTTTCATCTATATTTTTCTCTTTTTCTCCTCTTTCTCGAGTGATTGAGTCCTTGTTGCAACTCTATACCATTGATGGAATAGTAGATCAGTGACTGAACATTCTACAGTTTAGTTAACACACCCATAGGTAGCAAGAGTTTGTTGCTGGGAGATATAATCTTATTATTAATGACTGTAGATGATGCATATTCTATTTATAAAAAGTATGAAAACAGGCATCAAAGAACTCTCCCACATGTATTGGTCAAATCCAGAATGAGCCAACTCCAGGTATTAGAATCCCATAGCTTTGGATATGATAATATATGCAATTTCCAAGTACCCTGAGGCTGGAAAGTGCCCCCTAAACAAAGTGTAAAGTTGCAGTGATCTTTCCTTGATTTCAGGCCACTGTTTTACCACCCCACATCTGAACTTGAGTTTTATCCTAGATTTGATTAGATACATGCAATTTGTTCATATTGTTCATATGTGCTCTTAAATTTTGAGACTTTCCAGAAACAGGTGTATTTATTTTAAAATTATATGAAATTTTAAGTGTGTGTACACAGTACAGAGATGAATTTCATTCAACTAATTATGTGGTTTCTGAAAGCAACTGGTTGTACCTGAGTTTATTTACTGGCTTCATGGGAATGAAGGGTAAGCACCTGAACAATGAAGAAACATTGGTCTTATTTTAGTTTAAAGGGACACTATAGTCACCAAAACAACTACAGCTTATTGAATTTGTTCTGGCGAGTAGAACCATTACCTTCAGGCTTTTTGCTGTAACCACTGTCTTTTCAGAGAAAATGCAGTGTTTACATTACAACCTAGTGATAGCTTCACTGGCCACTCCTTAGATGGCTGTTAGAGATCCTTCCTGGGTCATGGCTGCCTAAAATGCATCCAAACATTCAGTGTCTCCTCACTCTGCATGCAGACACTGAACTTTCCTCATAGAGATCCATTGATTCAATTCATCTCTATGAGGAGATGCTAATTGGCCAGGGCTGTATTTGAATTGTGCTGGCTCTGCCCCTGATCTGTCTCCTTGTCAGTCTCAGTCAATCCAATGGGGAAGCATTGTGATTGGATCAGGCTACCACTCCTGCTGATGTCAGCAGGCAGGTCTTAAGGAAACAGTGACAAGGTTAGCAGCTACAGACTTGAATACAAGTAAGATTTTACTATATTTAGGAAGGCATGAGGGCACCGGGGGGGCTAGATGGTGGTTTTAACTCTATAGGGCCAGGAATACATGTTTGTGTTCCTGACCATGCTCTTTTAACTAACTATACAATAATTTGCACCTTGAAAAAAAAATGCCATGAAAATACAAGAAAATTCCAAAACTGTAGAAATGTCTGATGGAGTGGTTACTTTTGCAAAGCACTACAGGAACCGAATAAGTTTAAAAAAAAATAAAATATAATATAATACACTGAGGTAAAATATTTTACCATGAGCTTTAGCAAACATTAGGTGTCTGTAGTGTCCTTTTAAGAAGACAAAGTTTAGACAAGTTATATCAAATTGTACTCACAGTATATATGCAATAACTCCGATAGACCAACAGTCTACTGCTTTGCTGTAGGGTTTCTGTGCCAGCACCTCTGGAGCTGTAACAGGAAAAATATATATGTTATGGATCTCAAACTAATTTGGCAAATGAGACTGGAGCTGGACTTCACATGAAGAAATATGTCTTAATCCACTTGGATGTTATAAAACAACTACATCATACCTTTATTAAAAAATGTATGTACAGCACGGCTGGAACAAGTAGAGGGAGAGCACTGGATCAGTACATTGTAAGGCGTTGTTGTGCCTTAACACACTTTATCCCAGATGAAGTGTTTCAGAGCTGTTAATGCATTAGATTGTGTTGCTCAAGCTGTGCTGTACATACATTTTTTTTTTTCAATAAAGGCATGATTTTTAACATGAGAGCAGATTGAGGTGTTTTTTCTTCATGTGAAGTTTGGATCCAGTCTCATATGTTTCAAACAGTGGTGGAACTTGCACATGCTACTCCTAGGATTGAAGCCCACATATGTGCCTTATTACTTGGTTGCATCGTCCACCTATACTCTTTTGTAAGTTAACTAAAAAAAGGGAACTTTTAAAACAATTCTTAAAGGGACACTATAGTCACCTGAACAACTTTAGCTTAATGAAGCAGTTTTGGTGTATAGAACATGCCCCTGCAGCCTTACTGCTCAATCCTCTGCCATTTAGGAGTTAAATCCCTTTGTTTATGAACCCTAGTCACACCTCCCTGCATGTGACTTGCACAGCCTTCCATAAACACTTCCTGTAAAGAGAGCCATATTTAGGCTTTCTTTATTGCAAGTTCTGTTTAATTAAGATTTTCTTATCCCCTGCTATGTTAATAGCTTGCTAGACCCAGCAAGAGCCTCCTGTATGTGATTAAAGTTCAATTTAGAGATTGAGATACAATTATTTAAGGTAAATTACATCTGTTTGAAAGTGAAACCAGTTTTTTTTTCATGCAGGCTCTGTCAGTCATAGCCAGGGGAGGTGTGGCTAGGGCTGCATAAACAGAAACAAAGTGATTTAACTCCTAAATGACAGTGAATTGAGCAGTGAAATTGCAGGGGAATGATCTATACACTAAAACTGCTTTATTTAGCTAAAGTAATTTAGGTGACTATAGTGTTCCTTTAATATTCTTCAGTAATGTACACGTGCCCTTTTATTGGGGATAGTCAGGCACAAAAAAGCTCTAAGCTCTACAATACACATGGTTTCATTGCACTTTCAAGTTTGCAGTTGGTGATTTGAGGGTGCACTATATAAAAGTATGCTTAAATATAAATATTTAAACATAATTTTATATAGTGTATCCACAAATCACCAATTGCAATCCTCTCCAAAAGCATGCAGAATTTGGATGAAATAAGTTTACTTCTGCTTTTTATGATTTTAAGATTTATGCTGTTGCTCTGCATATATTATATATGCTTAAAAGTCCCTACATCAATGAGGACATCACAAAGCCATATATCCTAGAGTCCGGATTGTATACTTCAATGCATATTACGTGCCATATTGGGGTTCACCTACATGTGAGTGCGCAAGTGGTATTATACTGCCCAAGCAATTACATTGGGGCTAAAACATAGCTCCTAAAAGTGTAAGTGCACTTCTTTGCTTACTTTACCTTGTTTTTATGAACATACAACACTATTCGCTCTTTTTGTTATCCCATCTTGTTTCATTTCATACTTCTGCATTTAAAGGGTTACATTTGATTGCACCATTCTATTGGCACAGAGTGCATGCACGTGCTCTTGAGGCGTGTAAAGGAGGGAGGGAGAGGGTGGACAGGGGAGGGAATGTAAAAGAAAATGAAATTAATATCAATGTAGGGAGGCAGAGATGGCAAATACGGAGGGAAGAGAGATCAAGACTTCCCCTGGAAGACAGCGCTGCAAGGGAGAAGCTCATTGCAGCTGTCGACAATGCACTGTGGTGACAAACGTATTTATTTGCATAGAACTGACATTAAGCACTCTGTTATGTGCTGCATACTCTGTATGTATAGCATTTCAAGCTAAAAACAGAAGTGGTCATAGTGGTTAGAGTAACCCTTTAAGGACATTCAAGGTGCTACTTCCAGCTTTCTCCTCAAATCTAATTTTATTCTTTTTTTGTGCTAGATATCTTTTAGTGTGTAGAGTGCAAATTTACTTTTGTCTCTATGCTGTATGTAATATATTTTAGTACTACAGTCAATAAAGTATTTTCTGCTTGTAGTTTCAGTTGCTCCCTTCTACCAGATGCTTCTTATTGCAGTCAATGGACGAATGGATACTACAAAACAGCCAATCACAATGCCTATACAATCACTGTCCACGTGTTTGTTGTGATTAGGGAGGATAGGTGATTGCTGGCTGACTGTGATTAATAAGAGATCTTGGTTATCCTTGAATACTTTATTACTGTTTCTCACTTACCACAGTATTTTTCAATTATTTACTGTATGAGTTGCCAACCCAACTTTTATAGGTTTCTGCTGTACCAGCCCTAGTCAACGTGGCATTAGCAGTCGATTTGGCAAGTTTTGCCACCCACCTGTTTCCTTTTATTTATTTTTTACATATGATGTTATGATGTGGGTTTTATGTGGAAATCTGTGCAAGATTGGAGTAACATAGAGGATAATGGAGCTGAAGCTCCAGGCAAATTGGTTAAAGTAAATAAATCATCTATATATATATTTTTTCTTGCTGCTTTGGAGTCCCTAACACTGTGGTATGTCACCCTTTCTTCTACACTCACTAAATCCATCTTTTCTCTGTCAATAAGATTCTGTGATTAGTCCCGTCGTAATTGTCAGCACCAGGCCCAATGGAGATCATGGGGTTCAAACTCTGGACTACTCACCTCAACTTAGAGGTCAAGGAATGATTAAGTTACAATGTATGTCTACTTGGGTTATTTCTAATCTGCGCTAATAGCAGCTGACCTGAGTAAATACGTTTCAGAAGCTACATGGCCTTTAGCAATTTGAAAACTCAAGCAATTTATTGTGTAGTAAATAGACATCTTTTATAGAGGCTTGATGTTATAATAAATATAAAGTGCCTTTGTAAATCAGAGGAAATCCTTTCTTTTGTTATGAGAATCAATGTGAACTCTCTCTCGACAGTACATCAAGCTGTATAAAACCTGTAGAAACTAAATGCATACTTCCACTAAAGTTGATGTTTTATACCTGATCTCTTTAGCTTAAATGGTACCGTGCTACAGGCCACGCTCAATCATTGTCACATGAAACAGACACACTCACTGACACTCACTAGCAGACACACACACTAACACACACACACACTAACACACACACACACTCACACATTTTAAAAAAATTTTTAATCCCCTTAGCCTCCTTATCTGTGGGAGTGCTGAGGGGATTCCCTGGGGTCCAGTGGTATCACTGGGCAGGCTGTCTGGGTGGCTATGTTTGTAAATGGGTTAATCCAGCCCTCAAATCCTCTAGTGGCTGTCTCATTGACAGCCGCAAGAGGCGCTTGCGTGATTCTCATTGTGAAAATCACAGTGAGAAGACGCAAGCGTCCATAGGAAAGCATTGTAAATGCTTTCCTATGAGACCGGCTGAATGCGCACGCAGCTCTTGCCGCGCGTGTGCATTCAGCCGAAAGGGAGGAGAGGAGGAGGAGAGGAGGAGGAGAGGAGGAGGAGGATCGGAGGCGGAGAGCTACCCGCCCGGCGCTGGAGAAAGGTAAGTTTTAACCCCGTTCCTGTCCCCAGAGGCGGGCGGGAGGGGGTCCATGAGGGTGGGGGTACACTGAGGGCACTATAGTGCCAGGAAAACGAGTATGTTTTCCAGGCACTATAGTGGTCCTTTAATAAATTTTGTAAGCAATCTTGGAATTAGGGATCAAAATAAGTTCTTACTAAAATGCCACCAACATTTACTCTTGATGTGAGCATGAATTTTAAAACAAATAACAAAACAATTTCATGACTGATTCCGTGTAAGCAAATAAAATACAAATGCCTACTGTAATATTATATGCCAAGTAAGAGAAAGAGCTTATCATCTATAAATGGGATTTTTACTCCCTTCAAGTATTACACATGTTGATCTGATTAGAACTGCCATTAGAAATGGTGAGGCTTCTCACAAAACCATTGAAAAAATATTAACCAGGCTCTCCACCATCATTCTGCCACTCTTTGACTAGCTAAGCTTCATGGAAAATGTAGTCCAAAAATATGTGAGGAAATGTATACCAGTAGCTAGCTTTGTTACTTAGCTATTTGAAGACACCAGTCTTGACTCTTGACAATACTCTAAAGGGACAATTTGCTGATCAATACATGAGATACAAATTAACAATAAAGGTCAGTTTTTCCTCTTTGAGAAAATAGTTAGTTTATAAATCTATACAGATTACTAGAAATTAGAATGGATCACTTACCAACATATCCTGGGGTTCCACACGCAGTAGACATCACATCCCCTTTACCTTCCATCTTTGAAAGTCCAAAATCGCTGATCATGATTTTTGACTCTTCTTCTTGACTGAAATACAGTAGATTTTCTGGCTGGAGGTGGAAAATAATTTAGGAAATCACATTAAGAGCACTACTTAAAAATGCCTATATAATAAATGCCACTTAAAATGAAAATTCAAATAATGTGTTATGCAACTGGTAGGCTTATATGTTTGCAGATAGAGCCAAAAATGGCATTTGGCCCCCTTTTCCTGATTTATAACCTACAGCACTAACCCACTTTGAAGTAAGTGTGTGCCTTGGCCACACAGACATCTTTAGTAACTGTTCATCCCTGTTTGGTCTCTAGCGAGCATTCTTTGGAATGAAAAGTGCAGAACGGTACCCAATTTGTAATCTTTTTTACTTTAATTGCAAACTATGTCTAAGGCAGTTGCTTTAATTGGGTGTAAATAAATCAAACTGTTTTTCATGAGTTCTCTTTCTCTCACATACACATCCCAGGCTCTCTTTGAATAATGGGAGCTCTGGTATGCAAACACACCTGGCTAACACACATTTAACCTGCACGCACGTTAGTTATTTGATTAATTTTTAAAGAAAAGTGAAAAAACTGTGTGCAAAAAATGGTGCTTCAAATCAAATGTATAAATAGAACCAATTCAACAGCAGCATTTAGGGAGGCAGTGCAGACTAAGAACAATAGGGGACCAAGGGCAGAACCTTGGGGAATGCCAACAGAGAGGGGTTGGGGAGAAGAGGCAGAGCCAGAGAAAGAAACACTAACAAATGCTGGGAGAGGTAGAAGGGGCACCAGTAAAAAGCAGTATCTCGTAGATCAAGATTACGGAGAATGAGAAGAAGCTGTTGATGATCAACAGTGTCAAAGGCAGCAGAAAGGTCAAGGAGAATTAGGATAGAGTAATGGCCGTGAGATTTAGCAGTGATTAAATCGTTGGACACTTTGGTCAAACCTGTTTCAACAGAGTGATGAGCGCAGAATCCAGACTGAAGCGGGTCAAGTAGAGAGTTGGATTTGAGGAAGTCTGTCAATCTCGCATATACAACTCTCTCAAGGATCTTGGAGGCAAATGGCAGTAGCGATATAGGGCAGTAGTTGGATGGGGAGTTCGGGTCGAGGTCGGCTTTTTCAAAATCGGCGTTATAGCTGCATGCTTGAAGGGCAAGGGAAATGTGCCGGAGGAAAGGGAGAGATTGACATTTTAGTGAGAGGAAGAGCAAGAGAGGGAGACCGGGTGCGGATGAGCTATGAGGGAATAGGATCAAGGGAACAGGTGGTGGAAAGGGAGGACCGGAGCAGAGCAGAAACCTCTTCCATTGTAGTAGGTGCAAATTAGCATAGAACAGTGGAATGAATGGGGTTGGGTGATGTATTGGAAGATGTATTGGAAGGGGAGGGAGAGAGGTTAGAGATCTCTTCCCTGATCGTAGAAATCTTATCAGTGAAGTGAGTTGCAAAGTTTGAGGCTGACAGGGTGGTAAGGGGAGCAAAAGGGCAAAGGAGAGCATTAAAAGTGTGAAATAGGCATTTGGGTTGGTGGGACAGTGTTCTTATGAAGGTGTTGAAGTAATTAATTTTTGCAGAGGAAAGAGCCAGAGTGTAGGAGCGCAGCATAAATTTATAGTGGAGGAAGTCCGGTGCAGAGTAAAACTTTCTCCAACAGCGTTCAGCAGTTCTGGAATATTTTTTGAGATATCAGGTCAGCATGGTGTGCCAGAGTTGTAATTGAGAACGCTTGCGGTGTTTAAATGTAGGCGGTGCCATGATGTCAAGTTGAGAGAAGAGAGTAGAGTTGTAGAGTGAGGTTGCAGAGTTAGGGCAAGTGAGATGTGAGATGAGTAAAAGGAGAGTTTAGAGTTTGGTGGAGAGATGCTGGAGATCAAGGCAGTAGAGGTTTCTGCGAGATTGAAGAGTTGAGGGTGGTGAAATTTGTGTACGGGTTATGCCGATGTCAAAGGTCAGCAGATGGTGGTCAGATAAAGGAAATGGAACATTGGAGAGATTAGAGGTGGCACAGAGATTGGTGAAGATGAGGTTAAGAGTGTTTCCTGCTGTATGAGTTGCTAAATTAGACTACTGTGTGAGGCTGAAAGAGGAGGTTACAGAGATCAGGCGGGAGGTATCAGGGCAGTTGAGGTTGTTGATTGGGATGTTAAAGTCCCCAAGTATGAGGGAAGGAATGCTAGATGAGAGAAAGTGGGGAAGAATAGTGTTAAATATGAATAGCCTAGGATGACCGGGGTGGGGGGGGGGGGATAGATGATGGAAATTCTTAAAGGAGTGGGCTTAAATATGTGGACAGTGTGAACTTCAAAGGAAGTAAAGGATAGGGCAGGGAGGATAAGTTGAAAGGTACATTACGGGGAGAGAAGGATGCCTACACCGCCACCTTTACAGTTGAGCCTGGGAGTGTGGGAGAATTGTAGTCCACCAAAACATAAAGAAGCCGGAGTAGCGGTACCAGAGGGGAAAAGTCAGGTCTCAGTGAGTGCTAGTAGTGTGAGGGAATTAGAGATGAAGAGGTTGTGATTCAGTGTCATCCTAAACATGATGAAGAAAGGTATTAATGCTTCTCATAGAGATATTTGAAACATCTGGCTGGTGCCACAGGTTATCACAGACCATGGAGCAATCAGCATTGCTAATCTCAGAAGAGATGAATTGGCTGCTGTGAGGATACTATCCACTAGCTGGATTACAGGTATGTTTAGGCTTTTTTTTTTACTTTTTGAATTTAAAAGGGGTACCTGAAAAGGACAAGAAAATTTCCCCTAACTTTAAAAATAATATAAAAAATTTAGATAGTTTGCTGCTTTTCAAGTTTTTTAAACTTCTTAATCTTCCGAGGGACCTTCTTCCCTTTTTGGGAGCCGAGATTACCCTGGATGAGGTCCTTGGAGCTATTACCTTCCTCAAGGCTCCAAAGCCCCTGGCCTAGATGGTCTTTCTGGTAACTACTATAAAACATTTGGGAAAATCTTAAATCTTTATCTCACCAGCCTTTTTTAATTCACTCCATGATGGCCAGCAATCTTTGCTCTGAACCAACTTTGGTCAACATTCTACTCCTTCCTAAGAAGTTAAGACGTATCCTATATTGATATTTAAAGGCTGATTTCACTAATAAATTTGGATAGAAAGATTCTGGCAAAATGTATGCAGATTGGTTGATGCTGCTCTTGCAACATTTAGTTCATCCTGGTTTTGGATTCACAGAAGGGGGCAGAATTGATCAGGAGGGCAGTTAGCTCAAGAATGCCCTCTTTGGTCCTATCTTTGGATGCAGAGAAGGCATTCAGCAGAACAGAGTGGCCAAATTTGTTTGGCCTTCTTGAGTATTGGGGCTTTCCTAGAGAATTTACCAGGTATATTACGATGTTCTACACGAATCACAGATCATGTTTTGTGCTCCTAGAAGAACCAGCTTTTCCCTTTTTATCAGGACTTGACAATGATGCCCTTTGCTACCCCTCCTTTTTGTTTTATCCCTTGAGCCCCTTCTTCATTCCATTAGAAACCAATCTCGCATCACTGTTTGTAACTTAGCAGGTTCTTCCCATACTGTATCAGTTCAAGCTCTGTGATACAATTTGTTTCACAGCCATTTGCCCAAGACCCAAAAGCCTTGCTTGATCTAGACCTATTGACGGCCTCCCCATGCATTCTCAGAAATTAGTTAATAAGATCACTTTAACTGAACGAAGAGTCCTGGCTGCAGGGTGTTTAAATCTCGAGGTCCCAATCTATACAGGAGGTATGGGTCAAAATAGAGGACAACTGATTAAGGGATAAATGTATGGCCATAGTGCACAACATACTTAAGTTGCTTACTAAACTTTTGGCACCTGAGAGGCTTATGTACTTAAGGCAATCGAGTGGGTGTTCTCTGCAATGTTTCCTTTTCTTATCTCCCCATCTCTTTAAGTGTTTTATGTCTTTCTTCATATTTTCTTTATTTTTTGTGTGCATATTTTTAACTGAGCGCTGGATTCCAGTGCTTCTGGTACTCTATTGTAATTCTCTGGTCAAGTGCTTGTTGTGCCTTGTATGTATACTTTTGAATTCATAGCACATTACTCCTGTTTTGTGTAGTAGAAATATAAGTAAACTCAGTATCTAATAAAGAATTACAACAACAAAAAGAGTTCCTGGAAAATGATATAGTTATATTTATACTCTTTCTTACTCAATAAAGAGAGAATATAGTTTGCTCTTCTTTTCATGGACACCTGTCAAAACAATGATTTATTTGTCTACTGTTAGTACTAATTAGTCTAATAAACATATCTCCTTAGTCACACAAGACCTGTGTGCCATGAATTTCTTTAGAACCTTAAAGTAAAATGGGTTGGGGGGGGCATTCTGGCTAGCCGCATGCTCCACAAGCTCCTGCCAGAAATCTGTAATTAAGCTACTAAACAGCAAATATCGAACTCCCTTTGTGCCTTAAAGTGAACAGCAGCGACCAAAGCAGCTACCGATATGCCTGCGGAGCTTTGGGCTGGATGGGGTGAAGCCTTGCAGGGAGTTGATGCATCTGGAGCTTGCGGCCTAGTTGAGGGAGGGGTGAGGTGGACAGTCCCTGCCTTACCTACCTGCAGAATGTCACAGGACAGCTCCCTGAAGTATAGTCTCCTAGGTCCTGTTTCCCCCCCCCCCCACTTTGGACTGGTGGGGGTTATCCCGGTCCCCACTGGCTCTACGCACATACCTCTGCTGATCGCTGCAACCAACCGCAGATCAAGCCTTGCAGATGGTGACAAGATTGTGGACAAGCTTCTGCCATCCTTTACCAGCCTCATGGAAACCACCATTATGTGTTGGAGCACACACTCAAATGGCTCGAGAAAACCCGTCAACGTTTCTGGGCAAAGCTGGAGATGCGATTGCCTCAGTCACCGAAACACACGGAGAGGGAGGTAAGGAGAGACTGGGACCAGGGGCGGGAACGGCCTCTGTCAGGTGAAGACCAAACTCCTGCATCGTCTACCCACACTGATCGCCTACCTGGGCCGAGGGTCCTGAGGAGATTGCCTCGGCGGCATCAACCACACCGTCGGAAGACCACCCGCCGCAGGTGGTGGCAGAACAACTGAGTCTCCTGATGCACATGACAAAGGACAGACTCAGTCTTATGGAGCCTTTGAGTCTGTGGCCCACAGATGCCATGCTCCACACAGGCCTGGGGCTGGAGGGGGACCTAAACCCACCGGCATCGCTCCACTGTAATATGCAGCCTCACTGCCCCAGTGGTTCCTCTGCTGAGAATAGGCGGGGCGGGCCTTAGGGGGGTGCCATGGACCAGGGGGCGCCATGTGGCCGAGGTGAGAATTAAAAGTAAATTTATTAAACTTCACAAGTTTTTAAAATTGAGTAGTAGCATTGTGCTTATGGAGCATTTTATCTCACTAAGGAGATTTCAGGTAATCTTTCTAGCAGTCACACCCACAGGCAGTGGCGTACACATGACCCAAGGGGCCCCGGTGCAAAAATTGATCCGTGCCCCCCCCCCCCGTGCTTACTCTGCGCAGGCCAGAGCCGCAACACATGGCGGCAGGCACCTGGTCGCAGGTATTGCAGGGCTGCGACCCCTGTGACCGCGGTATGTACGTCAGTGCATGCAGATGCACACACAGTTAAAGGACCACTACAGACACCAAGATCACATCAGCTCAATGAAGTGGTCTGGGTGCCAGGTCCCTCTAGTTTTAACCCTGCAGCTGAGGGTTAATCCAGCCTCCAGTGGCTGTCTAATTGAGGAGTAATGCTCGTCGATAGGAGATGTATCGCATGCGTTCCACTTAACTTCAGTATGCGTTCCACTGTGAGTGTGTATAGAGATGCAGCCTTATGCGTTTTGTGACGTCCTGTCACTTCATCAGAGGATTCTCCTCGACGAGCGATTTGCAACAAGGACTCTGAGGCTGCCTCTGAAGCTGGGTTTGAGGAGACAGCATTTTTAGAGCGTCCAGACTGCTTGGAGGAAGACACCCAAGGAAAGTTCCCTTTTTTCTATGCTATCTGTGAGTTGTTATACTCTTATAATTTTTGCATAATAAAGTCTGTTTCAAGAAGATTTTCTGACTTCTGAACTATATTGCCTAGCTCTATTGGCGTCAGCAGACAAGATTTCTGGATCTATCATCACTAACTATAGATGTAGAACTGCTAATTCTACAGTTCTACATATGTTATATTTAGTTACTGTTTTTTTCTTTTATGTATCAAACTAATATTGGTTATCGTTTGTTACTAGAGCATATATAGCTCATATTGGCTAGTTTCCCTGCTGTGCATATAGAGGGTACACCAGCCATTTGTTTCTTATATGAGCTTACATTGTAAGGACTTTTGGACTATTCATCTTATTACTAGATCTTGCTATTAATTAAGACTATGGTTAATATCTATTTGCACTGATACAGTATATCTATTTTATTCATTAATTTATTGATTTATTTAGATACATTTAATTGATTGTGACAGCAATTCAGTGACACTGTGTATGTTACTATTTTACCCTTTCTTTTCTCTGGGTGTTGGTATCTACTCCTGGTTCAAGCTATTAGGTTTTTCCTATGCTTTGTATCTTCTAAAAATTGTGAGTTTTTCTGATTATTCCTGTACTCAATTAATGTTAAATACAGGTTACACTATGTGTATTTGTTTTATATTTATTTAACAGAGGAAAAAGAAAAACCCCATCACTTAAATTATTCAAGATTTTGTATACTCCTAAGGTAATTTGGAGGATTTATGTGCACTAATCACTTTATTCTTTTCTAATCTGCCTGTGTGTGACTGTAACTGTGTGTGACTCCAATTGTGTGTGTCGCTGTAGCTGTGCCGTTCTGTGTGTCTGTGCCTGTATGTGTGACTATCTGCCTTTAACTGAGTGTGTGTGTGCTTATGCGTGAGTGTCTGCATGCCTGTAACCGAGTGTGTATGACTGTCTGCTTGTAATGGAGTATGTGTGACTGTCTGCTTGTGACTGTGTGTGTGACTGTGTGGCTGTAACTGTTTGTGATTGTGTGCTTGTAACTGTGTGTGACTGTCTGCCTTTAACTGTGTGTTTGGCTCTATGACTGTCTGCCTGTAACTGAGCATATGTGACAGTCTGCCTGTAACTGTGTGGGTGTGATTGTCTGCTGTAACTGAGCGTGTCTGACTGTCTGCCTGTAAATGAGCATGTCTGACTGTCTGCTTGTAACGGTTTGTGTTACTGTCTGCCTGTGCCTGTGTGTGTGACGGTACACAAGCAACTTGGTGAGGGGGCGCCGTAAAGACTTTTCGCACAGGGTGCCTAATGTCCTAATGCCGGCCCTGTATGGACATGATGGTTTGCAAACCCTCTCCACTCTCAATGGGCAGGTTCTACTTGATTCTGCCACTGTTAGCCTCAAAGGCTGCCATACGAGGGCCATTCTGTGTTTATTCATGCTTAGGCGATATGCTTGTGAAGAGGTGCAGTCTCCACACTTTGCTAAGTTCCAGTGGTATACTCAATGACCTAGCATGTTATGCAGCATTATTCATGTCTACCTAGTACAGTTCGAATCACAGATTCTGCTTTGTACTCAGTTAAGACATTTTTATAGCCTGTATCACTTGTATTTCATAAAAAAAAAAAAAAAAATTATTACCCAGATGTGACAGATACTAGAATTGTGTAAAACATTATTGTGCCAAACTGTCAAATTCTGATATCACTGTTCATTGCCTGTGTAAAGCTACCATCTCAATAAAACACAGATTGACAATAAATACAATGGGCACTTACACTCTTACTATTAGCCATAACCAGCCAGCACCGACCCATCCATTGGGCAAAACAAGGCATTGCCTAGGGCACAGGGATCCTGGGAGAAACCTGAATCTTCACTAGTGGGCAAGGAGATTAAAAGATATCCCTAAAAATATTTCATACCTCAGTGGTTTTGTATTACGCATCATAGCCCCTTTAGGCATAGCTAGTTTCTATAATTCTGTATTAACTCATAAAAATGTCCAATGTTAGTATGCCATACGAATGTTTCTCTATGTCTACTGTGAAGCCTGCACCAAGCATACCTGTATAATCTATGCACAACCAAAATATAGAATTACATTAAAACAAAAAAAAGGATCTCCCTAAATGGCCCTATGTCCCCATCATTACTATGAAGGAGTGTGTGGTCTGTACCTTTTAGCGTTGATTTGCAGTTCTGGGCCAATAAGAGTGTGTACAGTGATCTGCATTTGCAAGAGGTGCATAATGTATGTTCTCCCTATCAGGGAGATGGAACAGATCCACCAAACCATGGGGGATGAAAGTCACCTTTTTGGCCCAAACGTAAGCAGAAACTGGGATAGCTGCACCACAAATTACATAAAGTCAAACAGATCACATAACGCAATCATTACACATTAAACACGTCACATAACTCATAAATCACTTACAACTACCCACACACAGCTTTATATATTACACACAGTTAACTGTACCCAATTCACTCAGCCACCACACTCATCATATGCCAATACATTACACACAGTCACACACATACATCACATACATATATTACACAGAGCCACACAATGTGAATTACATCATACACAGCTATTCACACACATGCATTTACACAGCCACACAGATCACGCACAGCTACATACACACAGAGAGCACAGCTACAGAAATCACACAGAGAGCAACCCACACACAACCATACACATCAAACATAGTCAGGGAATGATGAAGGGATTATGAGACTTGGGGTGAGGAGACCATGCCTTCTTGTCTCAGCACTCCATGCTGATATGAGCTAAACCACAAGAAATTTCTTTATCAAACCTTGACTTGGACCCCACTGCAAAATCATGTAAGTATCTATCTCTCAAACAAACACAAAACTTTATTTCCTAAATATATCCACTACATGCAGAGATTCTACTGCTGCATTGGATTATGGGTATTAACATAAATAACTACTTGCAGGAGGGATGTTAATATCTTTTTTTTCCCAATTCTATAGCAGTCTTTGTGTAATAAATATGAGGAGCCCCAGGGCATCAATTAAAGATAGTATTGAAGTTTCAATCTGCATGTGGCTTCTCTGGAGACCATTCAGAAATAATTGAATGGATGGCAACAAAAGAGGAATAGATGCTTATAACAAAATAAAATAAAAATAGCCCAGTGGAATGAATTTCTTAAATTTGGCATCTTTACAATTAGAGCAGAACACATGTTGTGGCTGACGTGTTATAATCACGTATAATTAACCTTTTGCCTAGGGAAAAAAGAATGGTGACGACATTCCTATTTCTGCCAGTATTACTTATAAAGGCATAATAATTAAACTGCCAGCGGCACCAGATTTACACTTTTATGGTGATGTCTTAAAGGATTGGTGTATTTGTCAAGATACATTTTCTCCACTGTATTTTACTATCCCACAGGAGTCTTACAATTTCATTATTAAAATAATATTTTATATTAAAAATTGAAATTCTAATACTACAGCTATATAACGTGTGTAGTATAACAGTATTAGAATTATTAAAATTACCATTTTTGCATATATATACACATACATACATATAAACACAAATGAATGCTCCCTGCCTCAGTGCACGCTCCTGTCTATTTTTAAAGGATGGATCTGCATAGCCATATCTAACATGTCCTATCAGTTTCTGTAAGTTGCTACATGTTTAACTTCTTTAGCTGTATACTGCAAGGGCAGCTTCGTGCAAACAACACAATTTACATAAGATTGTTTATCCATGCTGCTGGGTACTGTTAGTACACTAGAACTAAAATAATTGTAACTTAAAAATTCTGTTTTTCATTGCGCAATCAAAACTCTAAAACATGGACTAGGAACCTTTTGTGTTTTACTGTCCTAATCTTAATATGCTTTAATTTAGCTTGATATGCTATAATTATATGCTATATATGCTGTAATTAAAATACGATATTTCCAAAACGATTCAGATGAGAGTATATAAAAAATATTATCTACAGAATTACCAAATCTACACACTCAATACTCTGTAGACTTAGAAGGACACTGTAACTTCTCTGGCATTTCTAGTGGAGGTGGGGAACAGTGCCAGTGACCCCAGATAATAATTCAAACCACTAAAAGCCGGTTTGCCTAATTACAAAGTTGGAATGGGGGGGAGGTAAGGAGGTTTAGAAGGGTAGCTGGATGGTAGGTTTAGCTGTTGATCCATCCTACTACATTATGAATTTACAAAGCAAAATCCTGTCTGTGTGTAGCAAGACCAGTTAGTGTGTACTTTAAATTAATTACATTACTTAAAGGACCACTATAGTCACCCAGACCACTTCAGCTCAATGAAGTGGTCTGGGTGCCAGGTCCCCCAGGTTTTAACCCTTCAGGTGTAAACATAGCAGTTTCAGAGAAACTGCTATGTTTACATTGCAGGGTTAATCCAGCCTCTAGTGGCTGTCTTCCTGACAGCAGCAAGAGGTGCTTCTGCAACGCTGAATGCCAAAATCGCATTCAGCATGCAGACTGTCCATAGGAAAGCATTGAGAAATGCTTTCCTATGGGTGTTTTTAATGCGCGCACAGCTCTGGCCGTGCATGCGTATTCTACTCCACTCAGGAGCTGGCGTCGGAGTGGGAGGAGAGGTCACCAGCGCCGAGGGAGCCCGGTGCTGAATTAAAGTAAGTAGCTGAAGGGGTTTTAACCCCCTCAGCCCAGCTGGAGGAGGGCCCTCAGGATGGGGGGGACTTAAGGGTTATATAGTGTCAGGAAAACGAGTTTGTTTTCCTGACACTATAGTGATCCTTTAAACAAAATATCACAACACATATATGTATATTTCCTTACCTTAAGATCTCTGTGCACAATGCCCAGTCTGTGAAGGTAGAAAACGGCATCCAACACCTGACGGATGAGTTTGCTAGCATCTTTCTCTGTGTAAAATCCTTTCTCCACTATCCTATCAAATAACTCTCCTCCTGAAACTCTGCAGAAACACAGAAAACAGTGATTGTTAAATACTGTAAGTTGCTAACAACCACAGCGCACAGAAAAAGACTTTCCTGAAAGTATGATGTCATTTGGAGATTTTTACTATTCTTGTAGAGAGAGCTGCAACTGTTAATCTACATATGCTGTATATTATAACGGATGTTAATATATCTCTTATCTTGAGCTGCCTCAGCGGCCTAGCCAAGAATAGGTTAACAGAAAAAAAACTGCTTAAAAAAAATTCCAGAAACGTTTATATTTTTCTGCCATACTAGCAATTGTGTGAAATAATCTAAACAATAAACTATAAAATATTCTACTAAACAGCACTTCACTAGTTACAAATTATTTGCAAGACTGGAGATAGAGCGCTGTCCCCCCTGTTGTTTATTTGAATAGGTGCCCCACCATGGGGCACTTTATTGGAGTGGGGGAGTCTTTTTTTTTTTTTTAAACAGTGGACAGCCATAGGCAGAACGAAGATGTTAAACTACCTTATTTACTAAGTAATCTTTACTTAGTATTAGTAAATTTGGCTGCAGGGCCAATTTTGATCTTTCAGCCTTTTAGTAGATAAACCCTAATACTGTGGGGATTAGGGAGCTATCTACTAAGCGGCTGCAAAATACATTTTATTAATTTGAATTAACTTTTGACCCAAACAAAAAGTACCGAATTTCGTCCTAACTTGAATGAACTAACTGTACTCATTCTGTTAAGACGAAATTCGGTGAAGTCTAAATGACAGGACGTTCGCATGGCGAATGAAGCAACGCAAGAACACAAGAGGAGAGGTGAGTATTGTGGCAAAATTCCTTTGACCACAGGAAATGGAGCAGACTTAAGCTCCTCTTTGGGTCAAAGCTGGTCAAGTGTAGGAAAAATATATTAGACAGAAAACTAGAAAACTAGATTAGAAAGTTAGAAAAGAAGAACAGATTCTGAGAGAGGAAGACAAGAGGAAGCGATTGGGGAAAGGTAAGTTCGGCATGATAGTGCCCCTTTAAATGCACCACACCGATGTTCTGTGCCACTAGAGACAAGTGGGTGTCATACCATATCCCTGAGCAGCTCTACCTGTGACTTATTGGATGAAATATATGCTCTATTGCAGGGGTATGCAATCTTCAGCACAGCAGGTATTGTGGACTACATCTTCCATTATTGGGAATGCTAAATCCAGTGGGACGTTTTTTGGGTTGTTTTCCTTTTCCTATCTTGATTGGAGAACCATTTCTAGTTATACATGTACCTTTTCTGTTGATTGCTTATATTACGTTATATATACAACAATGTCGTAGAAATGGAAAACTTTAAAAACAAAACAAAAATTCTTATTGATTTCCTATTAAGTAAAAATTGTATATATTGGTAATTGAAGAACTATGTTTTGTATTGTTTTTGTTTTAAAGCTAAGAACACATTTGAGATCCTAACTATTTTTCACAATGTAAATGAACTGATGTTTCACTTTTGGGACATTTTTTCAAATGCACTTTTGAAAAATGATTAAATCTATTCCACCCAAAAACATATTTGAAACACCAGGGAGCCATCTGGTGGCTTCATTGTCTTGTGATTGAAATACGCCTCATGAGAGATGAGTTTTCTCAGCATAGAAGGTGAAAATATTGAATTGATATACGTTTGGAACGAGGAAAAAGTACAAAGTTACGATTCAATTGCGAATGGCCATCCACTTCTATGCTATGAATATTTCTTCTAAAACCAAATTGTCAACACTCAAGTCACTGGCATTGATTAGGCAGAATGCAGGCCCTATAGCCTGCCTAATCATTCCCAATGACTTGAATGACAGGCTTAGACATTGCTGTCACTGATACTGATTAGACTAAAAGACTATATATCAAATTATTTCTATACAATCATCATACATTATTAAAGTGCACAATGCAGAGAATTGTTTTTTTTTCCTACTTTCTTCAGAGACCTGTCTTAACGTGTGTTTGTGTGTGTGTGTGTGTGCGTGCGTGTCTGTATAAGTCTGTGCAACTGCCTGCATGACTATGTGTCAGTATGAGTGTATGTACGTGTCTGTATGAGTTTCTGTATGACTATGTGTGTGTTTTATTATGTGTATGCTTCTCTGTATGAGTACGTGTGTTTGTATGGCTATTTCTGTATGAGAATATGCATGTGTGTCTATATGACTGAGTCAGTATGAATGTGTATATGCATCTATATGTGTGTGTATGACTGTGTCTATGTTTGTGTGTCTGTGTGTGCCTGACTGTGTCTGTATAAGTTTGTGTGTATTGCTGTGTATGTGTCTGTATGTATGTATATGCATGTATGTATGTATGTATGTTTGTATGTATGACCCTGTGAGGGATGTTCTGAAAATTCAAATCTGTTTTGTCACTGAAAAAAGCATATATTAAAAATTATAATTAGAGTCCAAATGAAGCAATAGAAAAGAAAACCCTATTACTCAATTAACAATTTTTGTAAATTACAAACATACAACCTTTACACACAATCACAACCTTTCCATACACAGTCACCATGCACAATCACACTCAGCCAGCCACACATAAATCTCACTAGTATCACACTGATAAACCCCCACAGACCCAGTCAAACACACACATCTCATACATAAAGTAGTGTAACTACCACGGTCGCAGCTGCGACCAGGTCAATCACTCCAGAGGGCCTGGCTGCCCTGTTGAGCCCTGTGACCATGTTCCAGCATATCTTCAGGACCGCAGCACAGTCGCACCGCACCTCACTGAGAGCACTCCATGTCAGATCGGGTACCGAGCTCCACTTGGCCACGCCACATGGACAAGAGCTGGTACAGAAGGGAATGGGGCTGAGACAAATGGAAGGTACTGGGAGAAACCTGAGACACATGGAAGGGACTGGGGAGGGGATTGAGTCACATGGACGGGACTGGGGGGGGATTGAAACACATGGAAGAGATTGGGGGGAATTGAGACACATGGAAGTGACTGGTGGTAGGTAATTGACACAGATGGTAAGGACTGAGGGGGAATTAAGACACATGGAAGGGACTGGTGGGGAATTGAGACATATTGAAGGTACTGGGGGGGAATTAACACATGGAATGGGCTGTGGGGGAATTAGACATATTGAAGTGACTGGGGAAGGAATTGAGACACATGGAAGGAACATGGGGGGTTGAGACACATGAAGGGACTGGTGGGGAGAATTGACACATGGAAGGGACAGGGGGAATTGACACATGGAAGGAACTGGGGAGGGGTTGAGACAAACGGAAGGGGGGAATGAGACACATGGAGCAGCTGGAATGCAATTGAGACACATGGAAGTGGGAATGAGATCCATGGGGGGGGAATGAGAAACATTGAGGGGCTGGGGGGAGAACGAGACATATGGAAGGTGGGGATAAGACACATGGGGGGATGAGACACATGGAGGGTCTGGGGGGAATGAGACACATGGAGGAGCTTTGGGGATAATGAGACACATTGAGGGTTGATGCACATGACAAAGCTGGGGGGAGAATGAGACATATGATGGAGCTTGGGGAGAGAATATGAAACATGGAGAGGCTGGAGGGGGAAATGAGACACATGGAGGGGTTGAGGAAGGTGAGACACATGGAGGGGATTGGGGGGCAGGGAGGTGAGACATATGGAGGGGATGGGGTGGAGAATGAGAAACATGGAAGGGCTGGGTGGGGATAAGGCACAGGCCAAGGTTAATTTTTGCACTGGGCCTAGTGGTTTCTAGTTATGCCACTGCATAGCATTAAAACACAGAAGAGGTCTGTGAAACATTCAAGTACTCTGCACATCACTGCACTTAAAAAAAACAAAACACATTACTAATGGGTTTGGGATGACACCATGAGTTGCCCACGTCTGACAGAGCATGGCTAACAGTTGTTTTGTTTTTTAAACAAGCAAAAACTGTCATTACCTGAGTGATTTACTGCTCAATGTCTTCCCTATGCAAACCTCAGATCAGCTGTACTGGATAGCTAGCATAACAGACACTGCTGCAGGTACTGGACACCTCTTAGAGGCCAATAACCTCAATAACTCTGCTCAAATTACAGACTGGGGAAAATGGAGTGATACCAAGATAAGGCCTCCAGGGTTGCTCTTTCACACCCAAGGTGATATAGGAAGGACAGGGTAGTACACTGCATGAGGAGCTCAGGGACTCGATCAACGCCATGCACTCCTCAATCAAGCACTGGCCCATACAGGACTCAGCAGAGAGAACAGGTGTCCCTTGATAGGGAACAAATAATCAACATAAATAAAAAAAAAAGAAATAAAAGAAAAAAAAATATTCTTACTGCAGAGCCTTAACACACCCAGCTTCCTTCTAGGACTAGTACTGTGCGGTATCACCACTTGCTGGCTAATATGTCCTGTGGTATAATAACTCTCCCTCAAGACCTACATCACTGGTTCTTAACCTGTGAGCAAGGATACAAATGTGGGCCCCCCTGTCATTTCAGTGGATTCTCAATTGTTGTAATTGGTTTATAATATTTTTCAGGACCTAAGCAGCTGCCCTCAAATCACTCAGTGACTATGCCTTTCTATGTGCGCTACACCTTTCACATTGGGAATAGCCTCATGTATGTGTTTTCAATTTGTATTTTATCATATACTACATCTCTCACTCAGCGAAGCCAGAATGGGTCTCAAAAATAGATTTGTATAGATAGTTTAGTTCCTATCAAAAATAACGAAGAACCACTGATTTATCTCCAAGCATCGTTTTTATATGCTTGTTACTTTGTCTTGTTTCCTGTATAAATTCACACCTGTTCTTAGATGCTAGCACTAACTCGTAACTAAAGTTGAATGGATAATAACTAAATACTTGCATAGACCCCTTGATATTCTTGGACTTGTTAATAATTCTGTTTTGAATATTATACTTGAATAAGAAACGTATTAGCAGCTTCAGAGTCTTTCATGTGTTTCAGATTTGTAAACACCCTGAAAACAATAATATACAAATCCACAGTTAATAACAATACACCATCATCTTTTTTAAAGTCACCACAGTCTGTGTTCCATACCATTGTTTTCTCATCTTTTTAAATGTGCTAATAGCCACCTTTTTTTTTCCTAATCCCAAACCTCTATATAGTTTTAGACTCAGGCTTCCGAGCATATCAGTTTCTCATTTTCACAGATAATTTCTTGCAAGAAAAAAAACGATTTCCTAGATTTAAATGTATCTAACTGCAGTTATAGTTTCTGCCTCATAGATTTCTACCAGTATGAGTCCTCTGCATGTTTGAATATTTTTTCTTTGCACAATGTTATTATCCTTTAGTTAATATTCGCCTACACTGCTTACACATGCCAACAGGGGGAGCACAAGCACTATGTAAAGTTTATATGTAAAGATTTCAGGCTTAGCTGAAGTTTTGTCATTTAGTCTTTGCTAATAAAAATGTTGACAGCACCAAAACAATATTTTCCACTGAGCATTAGACTAAACATTTTTAGTACATATAATTAAAACAGAAAACTCCTAATTGCCTAAAAAATAAATTTCTGTTGCCATCTCCCTATCTTTTCCATACTCCTCATCTCTCTTGAATGCCTCTTCTATGCCCTTTCTATTATTTTGCTCTCCTCTCTTTTTCCACTGCTATCTTCATCTCTTTTCCCCGCTTGTATATTGCTATTTCCATATAAAGTCTATTATTTCTAAAATACTTGAGAAGTGACAGGGTCCATTTAAGTTACATGTCATGCAAAAACAGTAGGTCTTTTTGTTAATCTATAGCCCATGTGCTAATATAATATATTTGTTAAGTGTTTATATAAAAGATATTAAATTAGCACATAACCTTGGAATTTATTAAAGAGTTAATTTATTTTTAATCTAAAGTTTTGATTAATATTATCATTTATAATAACACAGACAGTACAACATGGTGAGGTAATATGGGTTATACAAGTTGTCATGTTCTCTAGAAAAATGAATGCATCTGCTCATATTTCTTAACATTTATCACATTTGTGGCATAAATCTCCACGTGGAAAATGTGATGAGCAGCTTCAAACTTTATATGACTTTGGTTATCATATGGAAGCATCACATCCGATAATCATTCTCCATGTCAAAGTGCATTTTCTGCAGGTGGCAGGAGTGAGATCTAGCTCAGCCCACTCACGCTCTTTTGGCTTGTCCATTTCTTTTCCATAGTTGCTGTGCTGCTCATTGGGGCAGAACTGTTCTTTTTGCCTGTTTCCTTGCGACACAACTAATACTTACGAACTGCTATTACAAATGTTACTAAGGCATTTCACCAGATTTCCATCACTATACCTCAAATTCATTGCTCAGGACAAAGATATTCTGACTCTAGGTTCATGTTAAATTTCAACTTAAAAAGAATCATGAAGAATTGTGTAAGAGTTGCAAGGGTGAGAGACCTGCCAATTTACCATTGTCCAGCATTTATTTTTATCTTTAAGATTAAGTATTGCTTTGAAAGTGTTGCGGATATGTTCATGGGTTAAAGTCACGACATTCTGTTAATATAATCTGGTTGGATTTCTACAGGGAAACGTCTGTCAAAAATTGCATCCTACATGGGTATTTCTGCACCTGTTCCTCTAACTGAACAACGTGACCTCCCTTTAACTGCATCAATGAAGCAAGGCTCCCAGTGCTCTTGCCTTATGCTCTCAGAAAAAATAAAGGCAACACATTTCTTTTTAGAAGTTGATAACTTTATTCTAATATCAATTTTGCAAATGTCCGGAAAAGCTTGAAGTTGTAATATTAAGAGTAACTCATCTAGCATGCATTTGATTTACCTTTTTTAAGTCAATAGTTTAGCTATCATAAACTGAATCGTCTAATGCCATGAAAATCTACTTTTTTGGTGGAAATGTAAAGATGCTTTGTGCAAATCACCAGAATCCCTTATTATAATTAGTTCTCCTGTGAATACCAATACAAGACCATTGAAGGCACCCAGAACCCTTCATCTCAATAAAGTGGTTTGGGTGCAGTGGGTCTGTGGTTTTAGCTCTGCAATGTAAAACATTGACATTTTGAAATAAGGGCAATGTTTACCTTGCATGGTTAAACACACCACTATATTTTGTCTTCCTGATGGTAATCAGAGGGTGCTCCTGTTATTATTACCAAGCTGCAGCCCGTCTTCCAGCTTGAGAAAGATCTCTTTGAGATTGAAACGTTGCACGTTTTCCTAATAAATCTGCTGTTAAATTGAATCCTGAGTGCCTGGACCACAGTTTTGTTCAAACATTTGCAGCCCTTCTTCCAGGCAGGTATCGTCCCCTCTGCCTATTCCGCTGCAGCCATTCTTCCAGGCAGGTGACCACTCCGGTTACAAGGAAAGGGACCATCCCACCGATGCCACCAGATGTGGCGGTATACCCACAAGAAGCTGGGTTACATCTGCCTAGGTCGTGCCTATCCCTAGTGTAGAAGATCACGAGTGATTAAGCTGTCCTGCAGAATGTACCGCTGTCTTTCCCAAGCAATAGCCAAGACTTAGTAAAGGGTGAAGATGAACTGTTTTATTGAGTCAAAGCACACAGATTTATACACAACCGGGGCGCCTCTGTGTCTGAATACAAAAAACTACCAGCCAAAGAGAACTCTGGCAGGAAGTAAAGGAATGGTTACAGGGGTAGTACAGGGCATAACCCTAAATATATAGAAAAAACAGAGAAAGTAGTGAGGAGAGCTCCTCGTTGACCCAGGGTACTTCTCCTCACCACCACTACCCCTAGATTAAGTATTGAGTAAATATAGCTTAAAAACTGATAAACTTTATTGAAACAAAAATAATAATTTAAATATCCCACACACACACAAAGAAACACACACTATCACCCTAAAATAGTGAGGGTTAAAACATAAAGATTAGAGACTGCAAGTCTGGCTGGTAAAATATTAAGGCATATTCCTTGTGTAGAAGAGTATTTAACAATGTATCAAAAAAGTTGCACCTATTTAGTAATTATATGAAACAACTGAACACAGTTGCAAATACTTAAAAAAAAGAAAAACAGTTGCAAAAATGTACCAAGGAAATCCAGCCTATAAGTGGTTAATTATAGCCAAAAAACAGCAATTTGCCTTCCCCTAATAAGTCAAATAGGGAGAAATAAACCTAAGTAACCTCTATATAGTCAAAAGAATCCCTGTAGCTGATTTAAATATAAGCTTCCAACAGTAAAAGACTTGTTGTATCTAATTGGTCCAACAGAGGTTAAATCGAAAGGACAGGGAGATGAGAAATAGAGGAAACAAAATAGTTAGAAAAAGCTTGGTCTAGACAGGGTCCAGAGTAAAGGAAAGAACTCTGTCACCACACAAGCTTATATGACGTAAATCCCTATAATAAATAAAGAGACCAGGAGTTTGAGGATCTCTAAATGAGGGGTATCCAGCAAGCTGTCATCTCAGTCAGTAGAAAAAGTAAATGACCAAAATCATCAATTCATTACTAAATAGTATGTAGAAAAATCGCCCAACGCGCGTTTCGGCGGTCTAACCGCCTTTCTCAAGGGCAAGTAATGGAGATGTACCTCTCTCCCCTCCCTCTTTAAATACCACAAGTCCCTCCTACCTGTTCACAGGGGGAGGAATTTGATCGTGTCCGCCAGACGGATGTTCTCAGTCACAGCCGGACGAGGGATATGTGATTGGAACCCACAAGTGAAGTGTGCATGTCCGCATCGGATTGCGGGCGCATGCGCAGACACTTAAAGCTTAAACTCGAATAAAGTGAAGACAAATCTTCATATAAACAGGAGTAAGCTTCACTATATAGATATATTGTTCAAGTAGGCTAAGTATAAAATAAAATAAACATTCCCGATCAGATATTATAGATAGGTATAAAACCCTTATTTCAGTAGGATAACCTATATACATGAGTGTAAACTTAAAAATTATAAGTAATAAAGTAGAAGCAAATCTTCATATATATAGGAATAAACTTCACTCTGTGAGTATATCAGAGAATAGAGCTTTAATATAAGACTATTCAAGTATACTAAGCATAGAGTTATTATTCCCAATCGGGTATTATAAACGAATATGTATCCCCTGTTCCAATGGGATAAAAGTACCTGCATTCACAAATATATTGACAAAGGGGAATATCCCTCATCTATTTAAATGTTAATGTGAAAGGCAAGTATATATAGTCATATCCACGCTGTCTATATATATATCTTTTAGTGGCATATATAGGGAGGGAGGAAGAAAAATAATAAATAAAATTGTTTCATCTATCAAAAAAGTTATAACAAATAAACTGAAAATGGAGTGGTATGTACATAAGAAAAAGGCATGGCTCGAATAGGGATCTCAAAAGCAGGACCCTCGTATAAACGCCTCTGTGTCTGGAAGATAATTGAGTTAGCTCTCGGTTAAACTAATTATCTCCCTGACACCGAAAATACATACACTATAATAAAGCAACCCCACATGCCATACATCCCCGGAAAGGTCTCTCTGGAGTGCCCATTCTGTCCAAAAAGCGCCCGGATCGAACATGGCAAGCCCAAATTATATGGAAGTCAAACGTGTCACTGGGGCGTGGCTAACCTCTGATCCGACGCAGAGTTCCAGAGTGCTGGGTAGAGTTCCCCTGATCACCTAAAAACACAGCGCTTTCTGTGGGTACAAGGAGCTCCCCCAAGTCTTTGGTGTCTTTCAATGCCTCGCCACCCCCTCTGTTAACCCTCCAAAAAGCCCCCTGATTAATGGTCCTGGGACAGAGAGCGCTCTGTTTAAGGTTTTAGCGGATCGCTGCGGCTCTGCAATCTGATTTAGAGTTCCAGGGGAGTTGATGGTTGCTCTTGGTCAGGCGCACAGTACCTCAGCGGCTTTCTGGGGACAAATGGTGACTCTGAGAAGGCAGGAGAGGGATGCTGGGCTGTGAGGCATGGACTAGGGAGTTAGTAAATAGAGATGCTAGTCTTTTACAGAGAGGGGGTTTGGGGGAGATATGCACCCGACTAGGTGACCAGAGGATCTGTCACAAGTACATTCTAAGAGTTGTCATGATTAATAGACTAAACACTCAATATATAAAGAAGAGGGGTATATTATCTAAGTACTGATTCCAATTCCCTTCCTTCTGATTTTCCCTTTTCTTTATTTTTGGCTGATTAGTAGCAATATGAGCAGCAGTGTGTGGAAGTGAGTTTGTGGGCAGTTGGGGCAGCAGCAATATTTGAGCTATTTGAGTCCCAGTCCTCTCTCTTCACCATTGTCAGTCTTCTCCCTTCTGCCTCCAGGAGATTACAGAGTTCAGTCTGAAGGGCTCCCTTAGACTGAATCCCAAAGTCCAAAGCAGAAGGGAGGTTTTTAACAAGCAGAGTAGGTGAACCCATCAGGTATGCACCTGCAGGCAGACCTATAACAATTGTTGTGGGTAGCCTATTTCCAAATTATTGGACATTTTGAGTTTGAAATTGATCTATTGGAGGATGATATCCATAGTCTTGATTTTTATTGAATTGTACCTTAATCATTTATACTGAAACAACCATACAACGTTGCAGGTTTTGCTTTCAAATTAATCATGTTTTGTGTCCCTCTATTTCTCCTTGTGAATGTTTTTTGAAATTCGCCTTAGGTTTTTTAGTTATATGTATGAAAAACTAGGTATTCTTTTATCTTATGGGAAGCGTGATCTTTGACACAATATACAGGAGAAAGGTGGAATATCAGGGCAAGCCCAAATAATACACCCACTGAGGGCGCTAGGAGATCGAGAATAGTGACAACAAAATAGTCAATAGTCACTACTACAAAATAGTTTTGTAATCACTATTTTGTAGTCACTATTCTCGATCTCCTAGCGCCCTCAGTGGGTGTATTATTTGGGCTTGCCCTGATATTCCACCTTTCTCTTGTATATTGTTATTTCTTAGGCTTCCTTTGGAGTGTGCTTAATGAGAGGCTGCTGTGTTTTTCGAGATCCTAGTATCTGTTTCTAGTCTCACTATATGATCTTTGACACATCTTGTTAATGGGCATAGACTATGCAAAGTTCCATGTCAGCTGCTAAGCTAATTTACCCATAATCCATGAGTGAAAAGAATCCCCCACAATGGCAAACTGCAGACATCATGCACAGAGAACAGATAGTAAGATCAGGTCAGAGATAAAAAAAGATAATAAATATAGATAAAGACAAGTAGCAATAGGTAAGTCTATTCATTTAGATACAATATACATTTTAAGGGGCACAAGTAAACAGTGGGAAAAACCTGACAGTTCTATTTTAACATATAAACACTTGAAAAGAACAGAGTAAAGCTTTATGTTTTCTTTGTTACTACTCACTGCCAGTTAAACACATTAGCTATATTAAGTTGTATTCATGGAAATAAAGTATGTCTATTTACAGCATGCTTTTGTGAGTTTTATGCAAGGTCAAATGACATAACAGATGTACTTATGTATAATATTACACAGTATTATATTCCTGCACATGCATTAGCTACAGTTGATTTTCATCTGGCAGGTATGAAATGCAGTGTTGGATCTGATTTTTACAAAGAAAACACAAAAAGAAGGCATCAGCACCTTTATGAATATATATACACACACATAATTTGCTAAATACTTAGAGATACTTGCACACATCAAGTAAATACTGTTCACCCTTAATATTTACAAATACTCTTATTGTTTTTTTTTTTTTTTTTTAATAAGTCTGCATTGCCCCGTTTCCATGGAGATCCACCCTCTCCCCCCATACACACTTTAGAAGGACCCTGGCCTAGTTTGCATTAACCCAAAGTTGCTGAATTACTGATTTTTTTCTAAAAGAGGAAAGCTGGAGTATAGGATCAGATAGAGCAATACAACACTATTCCTATAGATTTATATACACTGATCAGCCACAACATTAAAACCACCCGCCTAATATCCTTTAGGTCTCCCGTGTGCCGCCAAAACAGCTATGATGCGTCAAGGCAGGGACTCCAGAAGACCTCTGAATGTGTCCTATGGTATCTGGCACTAAGACATTAGCAGCATATTCTTTAAATCATTTAAGTTTTTAGGTGGGGCCACCATGGATCAGATTTGTTATTACAGCACATCCCACAGATGCTCAATTGGATTGAGATCTGGGGAATTTAGAGCCAAAGGTATACTTTGTGCAGTGTGGCAGGGTGCATTATCCTGCTGGAAGAGGCCACAGCCATCAAGGAACATTATTGTCATGAAGGGGTGTACGTTGTTTGCCATAAACTCTAGGTAGGGGATATGTGTCACAGTAACATCCACATGAATGCCAGGACCCAAGGTTTCCCAGCAAGACATTGCCCAGAGCAAAACACTGTCTATGCCAGCTTACCTTCCCACAGTGCATCATGCTGCCATTTATTCCCCGGGTAAACAACGCACAGGCACCCAGCCATCCATCTGATTTAAAAGAAACCATGATTCATCAGACGAGGCAACATTCTTCCATTGTTCCATTGTCCAGTTGTGACGATAACGTCCCCATTAAAGGTACTTTTGGCAGTGGACAGGGATCATCATGGGCACTCTGACTGGTCTGTGGCAACACAGAAAACTGCGATACCCTGTTCTGACATCTTTTTGTTTATATGTATTTGGGCTTTTGGGGATAAAGCCTTATGTGAGTGAGCACCCCATATTGTATTTTCATAGAGCTCCACTTGGGAGCTCGCATTTATTTCATATTGAGTGTGCCTACCTTATTTAATTTTTAATTACCTTTTTGTCATGGTCAGCATCACGTTTTTCAGCAATTTGAGCTATAATAGCTCTTCTGTGTGATCGTACCAGCCGGGCTAGCCTTCACTCCCCACATACACCAGGAAGCCATGGGCGCCCATGATCCTGACTCCAGTTCAGCACTTGTCATTCCTTGCACAATCTTTGGATAGGTACTAACCCCAGCATACCAGAACATCCCACAAGACTTGTCATTTTGGAGATGCCCTGGTCGAGTTATCTAGCCAGCACTATTTCACTCAGATCTTTTCGCTTGCCCATTTTTCCTGTTTCTAACACATTAAATTAAAGAACTGCAAGTTCACTTGCTGACTAATATATCCAACCCATTCATAGCTTCCATTATTACGATATAATCAATGTTATTCCCTTCACCTGTCAATGGTTTTAATGTTTTGGCTGATCAATGTATATGGTATTAGTATTATTAGCAACAAGGTACTTAGGATTAACGGAAAAAAAACAGCTGTGGGCATCAAATAATTTAGTACAGATATAGAAGATAATGTCACAATTTATTTACCATAATACCAAACAAAACTGGCATTTAGTTTACAGAGCTGGCAAAATTAGTGCCATGATTTCCACACAGTTGTTATACTTTTCTGAACCGATCTGCTGATCTTTGCGTTAGTGTTCTATGTTAATGTTATTTGTTTTGATCTAGTAATCCCAGGAAGCTCTGTTAACTAACATCCCTAAATATAAAAATATATACAAACAATCCTGGCAATGGATTCACTTAAACATTTGAGCAAAGTCTTCATATGTAATATGTAAACTCGTATTTCACAATCTTTGGAATCCTAGTACTATAATTTATTCAAAACGTATCTCTAACAATTGGGCTCTCTATGATTTACACTTAATAGCAGATAAGTAACTGTGATGTCATAGCAAGTGCAATACATCATAAATGTCCTGTATCTAAATAGCTGGATTGGAAAAATTAGTCTATTTGCAACTAGATATAACCTAGACAAGGTATCTAACTGAGCAGGTGTAGTTACAAGCAGAAGTAATTTGGGGAATAAGAAGCTATACGGCAAAAATCTGATTTTGATGAGAGAACATCATGTATACAGATGTCCAGCCAGGTAATTTTTTAATATATATTTTTTAATATATATACAAAGTTATGCTGAATTTAACATAAGCAAAATATGGTTTCACATTCAACTAAGGGTAAAACTTACAAGAGACTGTGAGTCAGTACTATGAGTCTTAAAGGTCTGTTAGTTTCACCAGCCATGAAAACAGTAGAGTCACCTTATTATTATTTTATTATTTATATAGCGCCTGCAAAATTCCCAATAGAATCAGAAAACAAGTGTCCAATAGAATCAGAGCAGAATATTTCAAATCTCTATGTTTTTAGCCTCATTTCCCCTGATGAGCTAACTGAAGTCTAGCAAAATGCATGTTAGGTGCGTAGATTGTAGATGTAAATGAGAGTGATTTTTTTTAGTTAGGTGTAAACAGATGTTTGATAGTTATGTTATAGTGATTATGTAATCTAGTCAGCACACTGTGGTCCTCAACAAGCCAGCAAGATCCACAGTTAGACAGTTAGAATGTCTTGTCTGCTGATCTGTTAATAACTTGCTAGACATTGCAGTAGCCTCCTATATGTAATTAAAGCTCCATTTACACAGCTAAATCGGCAGTTATTCCAAGCTAAGTTTGTTATTACCCTCATAAAAAAACACACAAAAACAAATACATGCATGCTTTCTTTATTTATTTAAAAAAGTATAACTATTAAGTGAAGCACTTATTTAATGATCACCCCAAACTGTAATTCAGCCATATTGATAGACACTTAATATTTAAAGGAACCCAATAGGGTCAGGAACAGAAACATTTATAACTGACCCTACAGTGTTACAAACTGTATCTTGCCCTACCTTGCCCTTCTAATTAAAGTACAATCTTACCTTTATTCCAGTCTGCTGGTGCCGCCTGTGCCCCCAATCTGCCTCTTTGACTGACATCATCAGAAGTGGTGATCTCAGCCAAGGATTGGCTGAGATTGTCACTTCTGACGATCTAGGCCAAGGAGGTGGGCAGAGCCAAACGCCGCCCTGGCAAATCAGCATCTCCTCATAGAGATGCATTAAACCAATGCATCTCTATGAGGAAAGTTCAGTGTTTCAATGGAGAGGGTGAAGACACTGAATGTCAGTGCTGCACACACAGGAAGCACCTCTAGACGTCTTCTGAGGAGTGGCCACCACTGGAGGTGTCCCTATGTTGTAATGTAAGAACTGCCTTTTCTCTGAAAATACATTGTTTACTGCAAAAAGCCCGCAGGACTGACCATACTCAACAGAACAACTAAATTAAGCTGTAGTTGTTCTCGTGACTATAGGTATCCCTTAATGTTTCTTATGTAGTATTTGTGTCTTAAAAATAAAAATAACACTCTTTTATATTATACTGTAATACTCTTTTGTATTATTTAAGAATAACGTAGATAATGGAGCACTCACATGTGCTGGATCTTGTAAGCAAGCTCTAGCTATATGTAGTTCTGGGTCCATTTAGGTGACCACTCCCCTCAACACAATGAAAAATCAAGAAGAATTTCCACTCTTCACCACATATCAGGAAGAAAGTGGAAAAACATAGCATAACACTGATATGCAAATGCAATACCTGGAAAGAGCCCCTTGACCCCTTAAGGACTGGACTGTTTTTGCGATGTTGTACATTTGCGACCAGGCATCTTTTTACACTTTTGTGGTGTTTGTGTTTAGCTGTAATTTTCCGCTCTCTCATATACTGTTCCCATACAAATTAAATATTGTTTTTTTTCAGGACAAAAGGGGCTTTCTTCACATACCATTATTTATATAATCTCATGTAATTTAATTTAAAAAGATTGAAAAAATATGATGAAAAATTGAAAAAAATACGTTTTTTGACTTTTACTTGAAAAATCTTTTACTCATCTACAAAAGCGAATGAAAAAAACTGCTAAATAGATTAAAAATGTTGTCCTGAGTTTAAAAATACCTAGTGTTTACGTGCTTTTTTGCTTTTTTTTGCATGTTATAGGGCTATAGGTACAAGTAGGATATTGCGGTTTCAAAACATACATTTTAAAATTTATCAATAGTGACATTGTAACACTATTATCTGTCATAAATCTCTGAATAACACCCCACATGTACATATTTTTTTTAAAGTAGACAACCCAGGGTATTCAATATGGGGTATGTCCAGTCTTTTTTAGTAGCCACTTAGTCGAAAACACTGGCCAAAGTAAGCATTCATATTTGTTTGTGTGTGAAAAAAGTAAAAAAACAAAATTGAACGCTAATTTTGGCCAGTGTTTGTGACCAAGTGGTTACTAAAAAAAGACTGGACATACCCCATTTGCAATACCTTGGGTTGTCTTCTTTTGCAAATGGTATGCCATCATGGGGGTAATTCTCATTCCTGGGCTACCATACGCTCTCAAAGGCAACGTAACCAACCTGGCCTTTTTCAATGTAAAAATATTTGACCCATATATTTGACCCTGTAACTTTCAAAAACGCTATAAAACCTGTACATGGGGGGTACTGTTATACTCAGGAGACTTTGCTGAACACAAATATTAGTGTTTCAAAACTGGAAAACGCATCACAACAATATCATCAGTAAAAGTGCTGTTTGTGTGTGAAAAATGCAAAAAAAAATCACTTTCAGTGACAATATCATCACTATGATATGTTTTACTGTTTTGAATCACTAATATTTGTGTTCAGCGAAGTCTCCCAAGTAAAACAGTACCCCCCCATGTACAGGTTTTAGGATGTTGTAGAATGTTACAGGGTAAAATACAGTGCTAGCAAATTAAATTCTCTGGATTTTCGGCCTGGGTTGGCAGGCAGGTCCCTCAAATTGCAATCAATAAAATTACTTAATTATGTAAAAATATTACATAAATACGCACAGAGAATTTAAATATATAAGCATATTTATATATTTGAAGTCTATGTGTATATTTATATATTTATTTATTTAATTTTGTATATGGACATATGTATATTTCGTATTATTTTTATTTATTTATATCTACATAGAAATATATACAATTTCATTTTAAGTGTATTTTATATATTAATATCAAAATACAGTTAGAATAAAATTTCATATAGATATATAATTGTTTTAAAAAAAAATTATTATTATTTTTACATTTTTTTATTTAATTTAAATTACTTATTATTTGTATTTTATAATAATATATATATACAATATATATAGTTATTATATATTATATATATATACGTGTGTAATGTAATCATAAGTGTATTTTTATATTAATATATAATACATAAGTACATATATATATATAATATATAAGTACATATTAATATAAAAATACACTTAGTATGACATTATACATATGATATATAGACATATTATATTGATATAATAAATGTCTATATATCATATCTATATACACATATATAATTTTTTTTTTTTAATTAACACCGGTCGGCAATGCAAAAATGCCGATGACGGTCCTGAACCGTCCTCGGTCCTTAAGGGGTTAATAGGCACTGATTTGCATGCATTGCGTGGATAAGGCCCACACCACCTCTCTTAACAATATGTCCCATTTCCATGAAAATTAGATGACCAGGCTCTCTGTAAACACTTAAAATAAGATTTTTTTATTTTTTTTTTACATACATTGCTTGCCTGTTAAAAAAATAGAAAGTGTAAAAGCATGGAGGTTACTTTGTATTTCACCAGCATATTATATAGTGTTATTATTGCACATCGTTTTTGAGGACAAATTTTAATGTATAATGTAGCATCAGATCAATGTTATAACAGTGTTTCATTGTTGTTATCTTGGAGGTACAATCTATACATATTCTTTGATGAATTCTCTTTTCAGAAAACCACATCATGTGCTAACTGAGAGATGGGAAAACCAAAGAAAAAAAAAATGAAGAAAAGAAAGGGAGATATGTTGGTGTGGAATGAAAGGTGGAACAGAGAACCCTTGAGAATCTACCCTGGCCAAGGGTAGTGTTTTGGGTTAGTTGTTGTGATGTTCTCCCCATGTTTTCCAGATGTTGTGAAACTTCTTTATGGGCCCTAGGTCCCTGTGTATCATCTTTTCATAATTTTTTTGTTGATTTGAGTGTACTATTGACTAGGGAAACTTGCAGACTCTTAAAGGACCACTCTAGGCACCCAGACCACTTCAGCTTAATGAAGTGGTCTGGGTGCCAGGTCCTTCTAGGGTTAACCCATTTTTTTATAAACATGGCAGTTTCAGAGAAACTGCTATGTTTATGAATGGGTTAAGCCTTTCCCCAAAGCCTCTAGCGGCTGTCTCATTGACAGCCACTAGAGGCGCTTGCGTGCTTCTCACTGTGATTTTCACAGTGAGAGCACGCCAGCGTCCATAGGAAAGCATTGCAAATGCTTTCCTATGCGACCGGCTGAATGCGCGCGCAGCTCTTGCCGCGCGTGCGCATTCAGCCGACGGGGCGGAACGGAGGAGGAGAGAAGGAGGAGAGCTCTCCGCCCAGCGCTGGAAAAAGGTAAGTTTTTACCCCTTTCCCCCTTCCAGAGCCGGGCGGGAGGGGAACCCTGAGGGTGGAGGCACCCTCAGGGCACTATAGTGCCAGGAAAACGAGTATGTTTTCCTGGCACTATAGTTGTCCTTTAACTGATATCCAATGTTTACAATATTATTTTTGGTTGCTGTAAGGACATAGGCATAGATCTTTGTGCCTGTGACAGTGAGTTTGACAGCATGTCGAGGAAGTATACTTAAGGGTAGGAGTGGTAAGGTAGTTTTTTAGCAATTTCTGCAAAATGTCTTGAATATTTGACCAGTATTTCCGGCAGCTCCAGAATAAATGAAGCATAGAGCCTTCCTTAGCCTGGCATCTCCAATATTTGCTCATTGTCATGGGATATATATGGTGTACCATTTTGGAGTTAAAGGACCACTCTAGGCACCCAGACCACTTCAGCTTAATGAAGTGGTCTGGGTGCCAGGTCCTTCTAGGGTTAATCCATTTTTTCATAATTATAGCAGTTTCAGAGAAACTGCTATAATTATGAATGGGTTGCCTTTCCCCAAAGCCTCTAGTGGCTGTCTCATTGACAGCCACTAGGCGCTTTTGCGTTTCTCACTGTGATTTTCACAGTGAGGACGCAAGCCATAGGAAAGCATTGTAAATGCTTTCCTATGAGATCGCCGGAGCGCTGGCCAAGCAGCTCTTGCCGCTACAAGCATTCAGGGCAGACGAGGCGAGAGGAGAGCGCTGGAAAAAGGTAAGTTTTTACCCCTTTCCCCCTTCCAGAGCTGGGCGGGAGGGGGTCCCTGAGGGTGGGGGCACCCTCAGGGCACTATAGTGCCAGGAAAACGAGTATGTTTTCCTGGCACTATAGTGGTCCTTTAAGTACCAGCGAAATAATAATTTACTATGTGTTTTCCAGTGGGAAATACACCTGGAAACATTTGACATAGCTGTAAAAGCTTTATTCCATCTTTCTATTGGGAATGATTGATGTAGTTCTTTTTCCTATTGGCAAGCGAAGGATTGGAATGGGAATTTATCAATAGTTGGTAGCATGTAGTGAGAGGTTTCATTTGCATTTTGGTCCTGAGATAACGTTTAAGGAGTGATGAAAGATTAGGGTTGGTGGGACTGTTGAGCATATTAGGTTGGAGAGTGTATTTAATTCACAGATAAGTAAATAATTCTCTTCCAGGAAGAGATTATTGGTTCTTGATTTCTGGAATAAGGAATTAAGGAATAAGTTGACCATTATGTAACAAGTTGCATACATTGAAAATGCTGGATTGATGCCAATATTTTAGATTAAGGTCAGGAGTTGTAACATATTAAGTTATGCTAAATATAGTTTAGAATATTGTATGAGAAATTTGAATACTCATAATCTTCAGATCTTAAGGGCAAAGCAAGAATCTGTCCATTTCCTAATTTTGGGCATTGGTGCTCCGGGGACCACACAACTGAGCTTCAGTATATGGAGTAAAATATGCTCTTCCAACGTTACACCATAAAAAACCTTGTTTGCGATTATACTAGGCAATGTTTGAGCTAAGATAGATGCAGCATGGAAGTCCCAAACTATCCATTTTAGGAGCCCCTCTAATAGTCGCCATGTCTTCTCTTAAAGGAATGTGGGCATTCTGAGTGTGTTGTAAAGGTTAGATAGTTGATCGTTGAACCAATAGGGTGAGGCATACATATGTGATCAGTGGTAACGCACTTATTTTGACAGAGTGAATATAACCAACTCATGATAAATCGTGCGTTGTCCAGTTTTTGAGTGTGGTCTGTAGTTTAGTGACTAATTTGTCATGATTTTCTTTAATAAGAGAGTGACAGTGTAATGTCAATTGAACTCCTAGGTAAGTTAGTTTTTTTGTTTTTTTGTCTCCAATCAAATGTGTAGAGAGTCTGGAGGGTCATAATCTCAGTGTGAGGTATGTTGAATGGAAGAACTTGAGTTTTGGCTATATTGTTTTTGTAGAATGATACTTTACCATACTTGTTGAGGAGAGAAAGAAGTGCTGGAAGGGATTTGGTTGAGTTCGGAAGTGTTAGTAGTATGTCATCTGCAAACAGGGAGATTAGTTGTTCTCTATATTTGGACAGAGATCCCATGATCATTGGTTCTTTTTAATTCTTTTCACTAGAGGTTCCAATGCCATAATAAAATTAAATAATTCACAAATGGAGGATACCGCACTCACACTTAGGAATCCATGTGCTTATCAGGGCCAGGGTTGGCAAAACCCAGTTTAGTAGATAAAATAAATTAGGTCCAGGCACTCTCATATCACTATCATCACGGGGAATGTGCCAAAGTAGTTTTGGTACCATGCTATACTGCAGGGAGGTCCAGGCACTCTCATATCACTATCATCACTGGGAATGTGCCGAAGTAATTTTGGTACCATGCTATACTGCAGGGAATTCTATACCAAGAAAGGAATGTTTATCTACTAAACAACTACTTGTAGATGTGTTACCTTGCTTAACCACTATTACAGGCTAACAACTCAGGTATATCAGCCACCAGATTTTTTTCTTAAGTAGTTTTGGTACCATGCTATACGGCAAGGAAGTCTATACCAAGAAAGTAATGTTTATCTACTAAACAGTAGATGTCTTACCCTGCTTAACCCTGTGGCGGATCCAGAAGCTAATCCTGGGAGGGGCACTGGCAGTTTATTTTAAGAAACAATCGTAGACGGGTGTATCGGATGAACTTACACCTGCTGTGATTGAGGAGTGAGAGCAGGAAGCGGTTTTTGTTCTTTGGCGCTTTTTTCCCCATCGGATGAACTTACCTGGCATCGAAGCTATTGAGAGCGGCGGCAGTGAGTGTATTCTGTATATATCGCGGTCTTTTTTGAAGATCCCGACCGCGATATACTTCATAGCATTTTGAGGAATCCTGTGTGCCTTTCGCTGGACTTTAACATCTCTTGAAGCATATCATCACTGCCTCCAGCTCGCACTACTCATCATTTTTTATTTATTTTTTATGTACCTCGGTGGGGGGCCCACACCGAGGAAAGGTACTTTACAGCACATACCTAGTTTTGTATCATTTGTTACAGTTGTTATATTTGTTTCTAAGTCTGGTGGGGATAATACTCTTACACTTTGTTGTTATTTTTTACCTAGTGTCTGAGTTAACCCTTCTGACTCAGCTGTGCATTTTACAATTCTGTAGATTTATATTTACTCTTTTTAAGGGATACATTGTTTTTTATACTCATCTCAGCAGGTTTAGGTCATCTTTGATCTGTTATTTATATTTGTTATTATTTTTTCTTTTTTATATATAAATTTTTTGGAATAAAATACTGTTTTATTGGTTTATCTATATCTTCAAAATGTTTCATGAGTAAAGAGCGCTCACGCTTTGTTTAAACCTTTGAGCTTACACTCATTCATAGTCGCTAGTGGATGCGAGTAGCTGCTCTTATTTTTATTATTTCATTATATATATTTGCACCTCTATTGTATAAGAAACAATCCAGGCACAATAACCACTACAGCTCTCTGTAGTGGTTTTGGTGCCTGGAGTTGCTGTGGCGCCCTCCCAGAGTAAGTAGTCAAACCGTTTAAAAAAAGTTTGATAACTTACCCAGGTCTGCCGGGATAGGGGTTATAGTGTGTGTGTGTGAGAGGGGTGCAGTGTGTGTGAGGGTAGCGATTTGTATATTGGGAGCAGTGTGTTTGTGTGTAAAGGGTGCAGTGTGTGTATTGGGAGCAGTGTGTTTGTGTGTGAGTGGCGCAGTGTGTTTTTGTGTGAGGGGTGCTATGTGTGTATGGGGGCAGTGAGTGTATTGGTGGCTGTGTGTGTATGTGGGGGCTGTGTGTGTATGTAAGGGGGGCTGTGTGTGTAAGAGGGGGCTGTGTGTGTAGGGGGCTGTGTGTGTGTAGAGGGGGCTGTGTGGGGGGCTGTGTGTGTGTAGGGGGGCTGTTTGTGAGGGGGCTGTTGTGAAAGGGGGCTGTGTGTGTAAGGGGGCTGTGTGTGTAAGGGGGGACTGTGTGTGTGTGTGTGGGGGGCTGTGTGTGTGTAAGGGGCTGTGTGTGTGTGTGTGTAAGGGGGCCTATGTGTGGAAGGGGGCTGTGTGTGTGAAGGGGGCTGTGTGTGTAAGGGGGGCTATGTGTGTGTGTGTAGAGGGGGCTGTGTGCGTAAGGGAGGCTGGGTGTGTAGGGGGCTGTGTGTGTGTGTGTAAGGGGCTGTGTGTGTGTAGGGGGGCTATGTGTGTGTAAGGGGGGGCTGTGTGTGTAAGGGGGGCTGTGTGTGTAAGGGGGAATACAATTCTTGGAAACATAATGCAGTTCAACAAATACAATACATGCCCATTCCTTAAAAATCATTGGCACCTGCCATCTACTGAGGAATTTTTATTTTAAACAAGGACAGGCATTTAGGCGATACAAGTAGCCCGTTCTATTCAATAACCAATCTTGCTCATGTGCTACCTTGTTCCTCCGACAGTATGATCATGCCTGGAAAAAGAAAAAGGGCCTTATTCCTGAGAAAAACCAGGGGAAGGACCAAAAAAGGAAAAAAGAAGAACAAAAAACAGATGATACAGGAAAGGAGTAAAATTCTAAGAAAAAGAAAGTGAAAGAAGATATGTAGCCAAGAAAGGGTAAGGAAGAGAGGATAGAAAGAGTGGGGGGGGGCCGGGGGGAGCGCGGAGACAACTATAGCGCGATAATTATGTCCCCTCTTTTCTAATTCTGCTCAGACCCCCCCAAGAAAGGGCCCTATCAATCTCCGCTCAAGCCCACTAAACTACTGTCCCATGGTTCCCAAATTTTTTGAAATGCCGCCAATATCCCTCTTACCCTCGCTGTTAACTCTTCCATAATTCTACATTCTCTGATCCTAGATATAACCCCCGGGAATTCTGGGCCCTCTGGTGAGAGCCATGCGGTCGCTATTGCACGGCGTGCGCTCAGAGTTATCTTATGTACTAATTTCTGTTATCTCCTGGTCTATCCGTCCAATGATCTATTTAACAGGTATATCCACGGGTCCATGCCCAGGGGCCTATCGAACGTCTGCTTCAAAAGATCCTCTACGGACCTCCAGAAGCTACGTAACTTCGGAGAGTCCCACCACATGTGGATGTATGTTCCTCAGGCTCCGCAACCCCTCCAACAATCGACGGTATCTAATTTGGACATTCTATATAGTTTTACTGGCGTGGTATACCACCTAAGCATAGTTTTCCAAGGTTGCTCCTGGAGAGTGACACATACTGAAACTGTGGCATTCGCCTCCCATATCTCCTGCCACTGAACTCCCTCCAAGATCTCCCCGAGGTCCGTCTCCCATTGATCTGTATATGTCAGTCTTCTCCATTCTCCATTTTCTGCACTAAGGTGGACATATAAAAGCGTCATCATACCCTTGGGGGCTGCCCCATCCAGGCAAAGCCTCTCATAGAAGGCATACCCAAGGCTGCTGTTTTAATGTGTGGTCTTCTAGCGAAATCACGAATTTGAACATATCTAAAAAAGTCTGCAGGGGTTAAATGATTGCCTTGTTGGAGTTCTGCAAATTGGACGACCTCTCCATTTTGATAGAGCTGGTGGAGCCGCTGTAGTCCGGTTCTTTCTATATTACGAAATTCTCTGGGGGGCCATGCGAGGCAGAAACTCTCTGTTTCTAAGGATTGGAGTCAAAGGGGAGGGGGACGATGCCAGCCCGTATTTGGTATTACACGAGTCCCATATTCGGATCGAGTTGAGTATGGCTGGACAAGTTATCAGTATCGCAGGTCTATGTTCCTTGGGGACCCACATCGTAAACTGGGGGACATCAACCCCCACCATCATAGACTCAATTTCCACCCACCTTCTCTCTTCTGGCGGGGAGTGCCACACGGCTACCTGCGTCAATTGTGCCGCGAGATAGTAGAAATATAGGTTCGGGAGACCCAACCCCCCTCTGTCTTTACGTCTATACAGTATCTGTTTGGAGATTCTATGCCTCTTGTTCTGCCAAATAAAATCCCCTATCGATCTTTGCAGAGGAATCAATTGAGTTTTTGTGACTCGGACGGGCAATGCCTGAAATAAGAATAGTATGCATGGAAGGATGTTCATCTTCACAGAATTAATCCGACCTATCCAAGAGATAGGTTTATCCGTCCACTTGTCTAGGTCTCCTATTTGACACAGTCCTATTCTGGACTTTTTATTCTTATTACTTATTAAAAGTTAAGTCTTATTACAGATATTGTTTCATTCATACAGTATTTTATCTTATTTATTAGTTGCTGCATCCTCCTCTTTTGCTTTTTGTTTATTGTCTACAACAGGGGTTACCCCACACTCTGGAGGTATGCACAGGCTTTAATTTCTTTCTTTCCGCTCTTTCCCTTTTCTTTTCTGTACAAGTCTCATATAGTCAGATATGGTTCCACCTCAAGCACAAGCCCTCCGTTCCCGAACTGGCAATTGATGGGGGGGAGGTTGAGTGGGGAGGGGGGATGCACTCTCCTCATCCCTGCTTTGCAGTGTTCTTAGCTGGTTCTGTTGGACCCTGAGTGCTATCGTTTTGGAAATTTCTTACGCCAAGGCGCCCATATGGCTTCTATTCTTTGTTGTTGAGATTTGGTAAATATAGCCATTAATTCATACGTGCAGTTGGTGTGTTATTTTGTCTATTAATTAATGTGTGGTGGGGATTTTCTGACTTTTCCATCTGAGAGCTAACAAGTGTTTAGCTGCGAGAATTACATGTGTGGCTAGTGCCCTGTGAAACCAGGGCAAGGTGTTAGGGAATGCAATGAACAAATACGTGAACACCTATAGTCGAATAGTACCTATTGTTAAGATTTTGAGAAGATCCCGAACCTGGTTCCAGATAAGTGGGCATTCCCACCAGATATGAATGGGCGTGCATACATCTCCAGCAGTGATGGTCAATGGAGGGGTTAATCTTATGTTATCTATCTTGTGTCCAATACCACCTGTACAGGAATTTCCCATGTGCCTCAATAGGATTGTAACACAAGGTGACCCCTTTCAGACCATTCAGTAACTTGATCCAGACCTCCACATCACAGTCCACCCCACAGTCCCTCTCCCACAGCAACATGTATTTCTGTTTTATACTATCATGTTCAGTTCTTGATTGGAGTGCATGGTAGCACAAAGACAATGCTTTGGGTTCGGTAGGAGTAGACCAACATCTTAAGTACATACGATGGAGATCTGGAAAGTGGGTCATGTGTGTCCACCAACCCCCACCCACCAATTTCAAGAGGGCACTCTTAAGCTGGAGATAGTAGAAAATATAGCGGGACTGTAACGTGAAGGAAGCTTGTAAATCAGGGAATGGTGTAATTTTATTTCCCTTCATAACTTTCGATATGTATCTTATGCCCTGTTCTAGTCATGGAGTTGTGTTGAGTTCTGGTATTGCTGCCTGTATTGCTGCTATCGGTGCTAAGGGTGAATAGAGTTTGGGTGATTTTAGGTGACGCATGATTAAGTCCCACGTCCTAATGGCCAAGGATGTAGTTGGGTAACAGTGGTGGGATGCCTTTTTGAAACAACTGGGTGTCCTCATCAAGAGAGCTATCGGAGTCTGGTATGATTCCATGTCCACCCACAGAAGAGTACCTTTGTCACTGTGTAGTGCCATTGCTTGTGTTAATATTGTGGCTCTAAAATAAGCTTATATGTCCAGGACACCTATACCTCCCCAGGCAGTAGATTGTTTTATCAGTTTGTAGGACAGTCTTGCCCTCTTTTTTCCCAAATAAATGACTGAATAACATTTTGAGCATGTTTGTGGAAAGATTGTGGAGGTGAGATTGGTATTGATCCAAAAACAGAGTCGTTTAGGGAGTATCATCATTTTGATCAGCTGCCACCATGGGCAAACAAAAAGAATTTACAATGGTCACAACTCAACTTCGTAACAATGAAATTATCTATAGGTGGGGTTACCTCACAAAATTACTGATATGGAAAGATGGAGTCACCAAAGTGGTCAGCTCACCAAATGAAGGTCTCAAGTTCTTGCAGACATGAAACCTATTCCCAAATATCGCAAGTGTGAAAATCCATAATACTATAACTGCAAAAGTAACCCCACTATGGAAACACCAAAGATCCTCGACATGAGATGAAAACTTATATAATAATTTTTAAAAAAACTGATTGCCAAATTTAATTCTACTGAAATTAGTCACGTGTGTTCATCCAATTTTAAGGGGTCCCCTTTTAGCTTTTATTTTTTAGCTCTTGTCAAATGGGATAGTTATTCTTTAGGAGGAGATTTTCAGGTTTTAAATGTACTTACTCCTGTAAGGGAATAAGGAGCAGCCGAAACTAACTCTATACCTAATTATCATCTAAATCTGTATATAACCAAACAGTTTATGTCATTTCATTCTAAAATTGCGTATTATACACACCTAAATTAAAAAATTAAAAATGTAAAATATGACAAGTTAAGATAGTATATAGTTAGAAATATCTTACCATCTACCAATCATTAACTTCTTTAACCCAGTAAAACAATCATCAAGATGTCACTTTAAGTAAAGACTTTGTATTGGCAATTTACTCAATTAATTATAGACCTTATTCACTATTCAAGAGAAATCCATACATTGTCCACAAAATGAACAAAACTAAAAACATTAAAAAGAAAAAAAACAACACATTTCTAGTTAAAGGTTTTATAATTTATATATTAATTATATATTAACTTAATTCATTATTTAATAGTTACTCAAAAAAAATCTCTGAAAAAAGTAAACCTTTTGGACATACCTAGGTGATAATTCATGTTTCATACATTTCCCCTACCTTTGCAAATCATAGGTCGTCAATATTCTCAGGCCTGGTGTTCCAGGGAGAATTACACAGAGCCTTCCCTCCCCCAGTTAAAACTTCTTAATTTACATCTATCTGTATTAATACACTATGTCTTCATTTGCATTTACTGGTTACGCGTCACTGCATTTTTCTCACTTGTACATACTTTAGTTATAATTTCTTATTTATGTTTTCAACTATAGTTTTTTTACCTTTCTACCCCCTTTTCTTCCTTGTTTGGTGGATTCCCCTGGCCTGGGAACAGCAAGAAATAAAAAAAGAAAGGACAACTTTGTCTCAAGAAAAGTCCTTTTTATCACATTACATATTGCAAACGTTAACCACCCCTTTTCATGGAAGCAAACTTTCTGATTTATTCTAGCAATGCCAAAGGCCTAAATAGCCCCCACAAACGTAAAATTTCTTTAAAGTAGTGGCTAGTCACCAAGCTGCAATCATCTGGATGCAACAGATGCATTTTTGCAAAAATGTTCCCCCTCATATTTCCTCAAATCATTATCAAACAAGTTACCATGTCTATTCACAGAACAAAAAGAAACGAGTGTCCATATTGTTCCACAAAGACTGGTCTTTCAATTAAACGCAAAATACGAAGACCCAGAGAGTCATCTGTTAGTAGTAGAAGGACTACTAAACTGCAAACCTATCACGTTGGCCTCAGTGTATGTACTGAATACACACCATATTTGTCCAATTTCAAGATATTCAAATAAGCTGTATTAGCATATAAAAAAATCAATGTTGTAGGTTCTCTGGATACGTGTTTTGCCATTTTAACCTTCTCAGTCTGAAATAAGTATAGCCATCAATCACCACTTATACCTCCTATAAGAGCTTCAAACTATTTAGGTGTGGTCTTGTTTGTTTAACTCCCATAGTAA
>OW240914.1:161475854-161496939 GCA_933207985.1 Pelobates cultripes | reverse complement strand
AGCCTGCCAGCCGCAGTCAGCAAGCCCACAGCCTGCCGGCAGTAGCCAGCAAGCCCACAGCCTGCCAGCCGCAGCCAGCAAGCCCACAGACTGCCAGCCAGCAACAGTAATTAAGGTAAGAGGAGCCAACTTGGCTTAGGTATCAGCGAGCTATGTTGTGTTGCTATATTGTAAATAGGAACCAGAGTGTTGGAGAGACCACCCTCCAGGCCCCATTAGACTCTAGCCTCTGCTAGAAATCCCCTCCATGGCCCATTAGGCCTCAATTGTAGTTTCTACTGGGGCCTGGAGGCGACTGTTTCCAGCAGGGGATATCTAATGGACGCTGAGATGGCCTCTGTTAGAAAGACCCCCTTCCAAGCCTTTTAGACTCCATTGTAGTCTCTAATGGGGCTTGGAGGGGATTCTTTCTAAAGGACACTGAGATAGCCCTCCGCGCTGAAAAGACCCCATGGCCCATTGGCCCTCCAATTGTAGTCTCTGCTGCGGGGCCTCGAAGGGAACTATTGCCCTTTTGTTCCCTTGTGTCTAAAGATTGTGTAGGGGTGTGGCTGGGTGATTTGCATGGAAGTGGCCCGGAACAAAGGGTGGGTGCTTGCTGCAGAGTATGGGTGGGGCCTGTAAGGGGGCCCTTGATTTATTTTGCCCGGGGGCCCTGAGGGTTCTCAGTCCGCCCCTGGGTGGATCAGTAGTCGTCATGAACACCCAGGACTACATTACATACAGAAGGGAACAGACAGTTGTCCGATGTAAACTACTACAAAAAAATGGGCACAGACCCTACCAAGGAATATACAGCTAAACTCGCAAAACTTATCAAATCATTTCCGAAACGCCTACAGCAAGAATTAGTCAATCTAATGCCTTCCAATCCTCAGATAACCTTCTACATGCTGCCCAAAATCCACAAGCCAGGAAACCCAGGACGCCCCATTATAACAGGTATGGGAATACTCAGGGAACAAATATATGTCTAATAGAAAACATTCTTAACCCCTTCAGGACAGAGTCAATAGTGCACGTTCTGATCAAAACAAAACGTAAACAAAAACAGGAATTTGCGCTATTTGTCTGTTCAACCGTAATTCACCGCTGTCACATTAAGTGCACCCACACTTATTATATATCATTTTGTTCAGGAGAAACGGGGCTTTAATTTATCATTAACTATTCATATATGGAACATAATTTATTATGAATAAAATTTAAAAAAATGTGAGAAAATAAGATTTTTTTTAAAATTTGTATTTCCGTCTGACATTTTAGCTGTGAATGTCATAATACTGTTAGGTTTTACTGCAAAAAAATGCACATATTTGTAATCAGCGATGTATCACGAGTAAAACAGTACCCCCCATTAACAGGTTTTATGGTGTTTTGGAAAGTTACAGGGTCAAATATAGAACGTTCCATTTTCAAATTGAAATTTGCCAGATTAGCAATGTTACCTTTGAGACGGTGTGGTAGCCCAGGAATGAGAATTACCCCCATAATGGCATACCATTTGAAAAAGTAGACAACCCAAGGTATTGAAAGTGGGGTTTGTTTAGTCTTTTTTAGTAGACACCTAGTCACAAACACTGGCCAAAATTAGCGTTCATATTTGTTTTTGTGTGAAAAAAGCAAAAAACTTATATTTGGCCAGTGTTTGTGACTAAGTGGCTACTAAGAAAGACTGGACATACCCCACTTGCAATACCTTGGGTTGTCTACTTTTGCAAATGGTATGCTATCATGGGGGTAATTCTCATTCCTGGGCTACCATACGCTCTCAAAGGCAACATAACCAATCTGGCAAATTTCAATGTCAAAAAAATGAAATGCAAGCTTTATATGTGACTCTCTAACTTTCCAAAACACCATAAAACCTGTACATGGGGGGTACTGTTATTCTCGGGAGACTTCACTAAACACAAATATTAGTGTTTTAAAACATATTACAACAATAATATCTTTTACTTAAAATATCATCGTTGTAATACAATTTACCAGTTTGAAACACTAATATTTGAATTCAGCAAAGTCTCCCGAGTAAAACAGTACCCCCTATGTACAGGTTTTATGGTGTCTTGGAGAGTTACAGGGTCAAATATAGTGCTTGCAAATTAAATTCTCTGCACTTTCTCCCTGTGTTGTCAGGCATGTCAATCAAATTTTAATTAATCAAATCACATAATTATGTTAAAAGATTACTTAAACATACATGTAGAATTTTAATATATATGCATTTATAGGTATTTAAATAGGTATACTAATGTAATCTTTTTTTATACTATTTGTATTTTATATATAGATAGATATATATAGAATGTCATTCTAAGTGTATTTTGTTACATATATATTAATAACAAAATACAGTTAGAATGAAATTACATATGGATATATAATTTATATTAAATTTTGTTTCAATATTTTATTTATTTTATTTTATTAATTTATTATTGTAATTATACGTATATATATAATATATGTGCATATATCTATTATATATATAATATATATACATATTATATATATGTAATGTCATTCTAAGTGTATTTTAATACTAATATATGTACTTATATTAATATTAAAATACACTTTGTATGACGTTACATAGATATACATATATTATATATATAAATACATTTCTATTTTAATTTTACACGTCTTATATATTTTTTTTTACTTTCCCACCAGCAGGGAGACTGTCTGACATTTTAGACAGTCCCCCTGCTGGCAGATCCACAGCCAGCTATAGGGGGCCATGTGATCGCTCTTTGAGAGCGATCACATGGCCCCCGCGGGCCTCATTTGCCGGGGGAGGGCTGCCTGGGCTGTCAGGCAGCCCTCCAGAAGAGGATCGTGGCGGAGGTAAGTCCACCGGACCTCCAGGGATAGAAAGCCGTTACGGCGTACTATGCCGCCGCAACGGCTTTAATGCCCTTTTAATGCGGGACGGCATAGAACGGCGTTAAGAGGTTAAGCCTCTAGTTATTAAGACACTACAGACTTCCTCAATAAGCTTAAGCAGATAAATGAACTACCTGAAAACACTATACTTATAACAATGGGTGTGGAATCCTTATACATAAAAATCCCACATAAGGATGGTATTGAGGCCTGCATTAAATTCCTCTCATCCCACAAACCAACAGACAAATATGAATTCATACTCACACATTCAGTTTTAATAACAATAACTACCTACAAATGACAGAACTGTACGCACTGTACGCTGCAACAAATCACTCTGCAAACTGTGTCAACATATTATATGTGACAATAACACAGCCAGACACAATAACAAATCATCCAACATTAAGAGATTATATACGTGCACATCTGCAAATGTGGTGTACATGATACAGTGTACAGTGTGTGACAAAGGTTGCTACATTGGAGAAACTGTAAAACGTAGCTTGGAATCGATCGTCAACGTTAAATCTTCTTAATTTCTTCTTCTCTTCAGTTGATTGATATATACGTCTTTTGTATATATATAGTCTTGGGCCAAATTTGCTCGCTACATTAATATATGTTTATATTAATGAAAAGTACTAAATAAATTGAACCCCTGAGGGTTAAAAAATAAATTAAAGTTAATCCCCAGGAGTTAAAAAAAATTAGATTACAGTATAATACTGTGGTCTGTATTTTGATCACTGTAGGCAGTGATCGACTGGCAGAGAAGGTGTTAATTTTTATTTGGACTGGGTAAAGGGGGGTGTTTTTTTTATTTTTTACTTAAATGTTATTACAACTTTTTTTTAGTTTAATTTTTAACTTTTTTAAAGTTTATTTTAAAACTTTTTTTAACGTTAACCCCTAGTTAGCCGAACACTAAATCCCCCAATTCCCCACTAACTTCCACCCACCCCAGCTAGCTAAATATATAATTTAAAAATATTTAAATTAATTAATTAAATAAATTTAACCCCTAAGGGTTAAAAAAAAATCAGATGACAGTAAAATGCAATCAGTAAAATGGAATCACAAAACTGTGTATTTGTATATATTCTATTTATTTTAGTATACTTTGCACACCAATGAATATTGTAGATAATGCCTAAATGGTAGCATTTAGACCTGAATCCAATTGAGCACATCTGGGACATCATGTCTTGCTCCATCCACCAACCTCACGTTGCACCACAGACTGTCCAGGAGTTGGCAGATGCTTTAGTCCAGCTCTGGGAGGAGATCCCTCAGGAGACCATCCGCCACCTCATCAGGAGCATGCGCAGGCGTTGTAGGGAGGTCATACAGGCACGTGGAGGCCACACACACTACTGAGCCTCATTTTGACTTGTTTTAAGGACATTACATCAAAGTTGGATCAGCCTGTAGTGTGTTTTTCCACTTTAATTTTGAGTGTGACTCCAAATCCAGACCTCCTTGGGTTGAAAAATTTGATTTCCATTTTTTTATTTTTTTGTGATTTTGTTGTCAGCACATTCAACTATGTAAAGAACAAAGTATTTCAGAAGAATATTTAATTCATTCAGATCTAGGATGTGTTATTTTTGTGTTCCCTTTATTTTTTTTGAGCAGTATATTTATACATATATAGGAATGCACTCAGCAATGGCTTCATTAATGAAAAGACATGAATGGATCTACTTAGCAAGTGAAGGGCAGTCATAGTGCAGATTATGTTAACTTCTAAAATATCTATTTACAGATAGATTACAGGATATAGATCTAGCTAGCAGAATGAGACAGCAACATTAGATGTGCTCACACTCTGCCAATCACACTAGAACCATGCAGGGAGTGCTTCAGCTATGCGCAGCCGGCTGGGAGGCTGTTAATCAGACTGCCATGCATTTATGCCAGTCTCACATACCCTTGTCTGTTTGATCAGCCCCCTTATACATATAGCACTTTAGGCCCAGCCACTCCCTGTGTTGGGAGTTGTGTTTTGCAGTTTTGGAAGGCTGAATGTTGGAGGTGCAATGTAGTTTTTTCTTGCCTTGTGATATTTGGTATGTTATTATGACTTTGAATCAGATACTGAGTGCAAGGCTTTGAACACCAGGCAATTATTTCCCTCTGTAGCTAGGAAATCTACTGTATATCATTCTCAGAGAGGAAAACATGATAACACTTGTGTTACATATTTTCTGTTCCAGCACTGTCGTTTATCCAGGCAGGACCACAGCTGGTTATTCCCCTATTCGAACAGCATTACTCTGAGGGCAAAGTGACAAATCTAAGGCATTGTAATATGTTATGTCTAAATACACTACACAGAACCTTCTAAGAGACGTTTTCATGGAAACAATGACAAACAATAAAAGTGGATGTGATACGTTGCTGCTTTTGTTTGACACTTTCTGAGCATAACTCTAAGGTGCAAAGTGGTCACTGTTCGAGATTCATAGCAAAAAGAGATGTAACAGGCCTACAAAAAAGTGTTAACAACATAATACCAGTGTTAAACTAAGTCTATCAACTCTAAACTCTGGGCACCAGCAAGTCTTGAACAAAGAAACCAGTTTACTTCATCCTAAACCCTTGAATGAAGAAACCAGTTTACTTAATCCTAAATAGTGATGTCGCGAACTGTTTGCGAACTTGCCGCAAACGGTTCGCCACGAACCGTTCGCAGCGAACTCCGGTCAGCTGACACATCCCTGCCAATCTCCGGCAGACCCTCCCTCCCAGACCCTCCCACCTCCTGGACAGCATCCATGTTGAAGCTGCCTTCAACATGGATGCTGTCCAGGAAGTAGGAGGGTCTGGGAGGGAGGGTCTGCCGGAGATTGGCAGGGATGTGTCAGCTGACCAGAGTTTACTGCGAGCGGTTCGTGGCGAACCGTTCGCGGCAAGTTCACGAACGGTTCGCGACATCACTAATCCTAAACACTTGAATCAAGAAACCAGTTTATTTAACCCTAATTCGATAAATAATTCAGTCTCTTTTTTTTTTTATAATGAAATCTCTTTTTTTTCCCATAACAGACACAGCACAGTATCATTTTTACTACATGTTGGCTTTACCCTGTCCATACTTGCCAATAGTCCTAATTTTGGCACCCCGTCTTGCTATCCTGAGACGCATAAACACATTTCTAAATATGTAAAAAGCAATGACCAGACAGTGCTTTCTTTTATAAATAACAGATAGGCAAAGCTGCAAGCCTTTAAAATGTGCACTAAAGCAATTTGTGTAACTAGAACGAAAAGTCTCCAAAACTTTGCACTGAAGTAATTTTTGGAAATAAAACAGTCTTTCAAAATTTACACTAATGCAATTTGTAAATAAACAGAAAAGTATTACACAATTCACATTGGAGCAATTTGTGTCCAGCAATTTCCCTTGTCCTCGACCAGAACATATGAACATGTAAAAAGAAGAGGGAGGAGAGAAACAGTAGAAAAAGCTCATAGGGTAAAATCATTTAAACAGAAATTTATTTTAACAATATAAAGTAACAGGTTGGATTCTCACATTTACTCAAAACTTTACCAGCATAGCACATCTCAGGGGGATTCCTATAAGTGGTCCTGCAGCATACGGCGTTCCTTCTGTTGCAGGGTAGTTGCAAGGAACTCCTTTATTACCCCTATATATGTAGTCAAGCTCAGTACAGCAATAGTATAACAAGCTAAAATAAGGTCCTTCAATGAAACCAAGTTCCCAAGCACGTTTTACTGTGCAAGAGACTTTATCAATGGTACTCAGTTTCCTCTGTATTCTCCTCAGAATTTAAAGCCGCTGGCCCTATTTGGTGGATCTATCTTACAAACAACAGTGTTCACATTTGTAATAGTTATTATTTGAAACTCAACAGAGCATAATTATTCATAGTATGGTCACACTGACACGCGAATAGTTGTGTAATGATGAACTCAAATACAAAAACCTTAGCGTATTGATGTACGAGTTTCTATGGCAGCCCGCATTTGTATTAGCATTTCTGGTTTCTGCATGTTCCTGTGATGTTTGTAAGAACACTACAAGTCAAACTGATGGATAAGATAAATCCTCAAATTATGCATGGGCTTAGACAGGTTAAAACATTAATAGGTCTATAGTCAGGTTTCCATAGCAACCCGTAACACTATTCGTTCAGACACCAGCATTGATGGTTTCTCCACACTTCGAAATTAATCAAAACAGTCCAAGTTAAGTTAATGGATAAAATGGATCTTAAAATATAATAGTAGTTTTACACTGACTTGGGAAGGTTAAAGCCATGGCAATCTGCAACACTGTTCGTTCAGACACTTGCATTGCTGTTTTCTCCACACTTATATAAATAAAATAAGTCTGAAAATTCAATGGAACTTTAACATTTACTTGGGAAAGTTTAAACATTTACAGATCTAAAATCGTGTTTCCATAGTAACCCACAACGTTCAGACACCACCATTGCTAGTTTTTCTACACTCAAAAAAGGATTGTAAAAACAGTACAGGTCTGATTGATGGGTGAAAAAAATAGTTTCAATATTGTATCTAAAATAAGGTGGATATAGAATTCTGTTGAGACACATAAAGGCAGCATACTGGCTTTTAGAATGTGTTTCCTCCATAAAGGTATTCATACTGCATTCTAGCACTAGTGAGCAGCACAAATCGTTCTTGATTAGTTTAACTGCAAAGTTGCCTCCAGAGCTCCCCCCAGCGTAGCATCCGGCTTCTGAAATTTCAGTTTCAAGAAGTGTGGAGTGCCGCCGGGCAGAGGTGCTGCTGATTGACTGAGAGCAGTACCTATATCATGAAGTGTGTATAACTGAATGACTGGCATGGAAAATACATATATAGATAATTAAAGTAAACCTATCATTATTATAACGTTAGCATGAATCCACCCAAATACACAGAATATATTGTACATAATATTATAATTTATACATAATGTATTCAATGTAACTTTTCTACATATCACTCACCTTACCTCTGTTCTTAAACTCCTTAGCAGCGTTGGCTAGGGTATTTCCATAGCAACCACAGCGCTATGATGGACCGGCTTTTAAATAAGATTTTTTTTCCAAACTATATATTTACGAGCAAAACAGCAAGCACAACGTACAGGTATAGTTTTATGATATTTTAAAAGACCATAAGTTCTATATAGCGTGAAAGGTACTCTTTAAACAGCAGCAGCTAAGCACACGACTGACAATACTTTTGAATAATTTGTTTTCTAGCAACCAAGTTTCATTGCACTTTTCTTGTTAAGTGGTAGATATGGTAACATAATTAAAATTACGAAGAGCAAGTCAGCATAACACTGGCTAAATTACAGTTTACATTTGCTTCAATGAACTGTAACAAAATACACAGCCTGCTTATTGCAAAATGCAATCTGTTCACTGAACATGAAAGCAAGATTTAGTCAGTTATGGGCTCACAAATTGACAAGCCTCAATATATGTTGGCCATGGCACGTTTTAAAGGGACACTATAGTTGCCAGAACCACTACAGTTTAAAATAGTGCCTTTTCAGGGGAAAGGCAGTGTTTACATTGCTGCCTAGGAACACCTACAGTGATAGTCATTGAGACGGTAACAAGAGGGTCTTACTAGTCCAGATCAGCGTATCCACATGTATTCCTGATACTATAGTGCTAGAATACATCACTAGGTCCTTGGTCCCCCCCCTCTGAAAATTAAAGTTTGTTTTACTCACCTTTTCTCCCTCACCGCAGAAGGGCCCCGCCTCCATGGCTGAGATCATCAATCTTGATGTTCTCAGCCAATTCATTATTTACCTAAGAAAAGCATTGGGAAACTACTATGCATTTGTGGCAAAACAATGAGCTGCACCAATCAGAATCTCTTCATAGAGATGCATTGAATCAATGCATCGCTATGGGAAACGTACAGTGCCTCCATGGAGAGCGTGGAGATGCTGAACGCTAGTGCTGTACACTGTGCAGGACTGGACTAGGAAGCAACTATAGTGGCTGTCTAGGTGACTAGGCAGCAATGCAAACATTTCAGTGCTAAGACTGAAGGGACATGCAATAGACACCAGAACAACTAAATTAAAGGACCACTATAGTGCCAGGAAAACAAACTCATTTTCCTGGCTCTATAGGGTCTTTGGGTCCACCCCACCCTCTGGGCCCCCTCCCGCCGGGCTGAAGAAGGGGTTCCCTCGGCGCTGTGGACTCTCCTCCCTCTTCCGACGTCATATGCCGAATGAGTATGCGCGGCAAGAGCCTTGCACGCATTCAATAAGTCTATAGGAAAGTATTTCTTAATGTGAAAATCACAGTGAGAAGCACGGAAGCGCCTCTAGCGGCTGTCAATGAGACAGCCACTAGAGGCTGGATTAACCCTAATGTAAACATAGCAGTTTCTCAGAAGTGGCCTCGGTGCCTATAGTGGTCCTTTAAGCTGTAGGGGTTCTTAAAATCTTGACTTGTGTGGATATTGTACAGATGCTGCACAGTCTTAAGGAATTAAGGGTTTTCGGAGTACTATAACCAATCCAGCTCATTCTAGTAGTTATGGGCAAAAAGTCTTGTCCTCCTTGTTTGTGCTAAACATTTCTGACCTTTTTGCCAAAAAAAAAGAGTTCTCCCAGCCACTAAGAGCTTGTCCTCACTAGTACTGTTCAACTAATGTAGATGTTCACTTCAGTGAAAGACACATCTTAAAGGTTTGACATCTTATGTGACAAGGTGCCAGGGCACTCCTGACACCATAAGTTCTGCAGTGGGCTGTACTTACTGGTTATGGTGTTTTGGAGTGTTCCTTTAAGAAAATGCTCATAACAATGTATGATGTTTATAAGTATGCGAGTTACAGTGCAGTGCCACATTAATGATTTATCTTTTAAACATTTTTAAAGTATAATTGGAAATAATTTGGACGTAAAAAAATGTGGACGTTCCACTTATGGACTCATATATATTGCCGCCTGCTCAAAACATGTTTAATGCTCTTAGACAGGCTCTGTTGCAGTAGAACATAATTTAACACTACATTTTCAAATGGACTCTTGCTATTTCTCTCAGTGTTTATGCTCCTTACTGCTTTCCCTTTCAATTTCATCTGGCCCATCCTCCCAACTGCTGAGATGCTTAGGTCCTCCTGCTTATCAAGAGATCTGAGTCTCAGATGATTGCAGCAGATGACTGCACTGGACAACTGTCTGTTTTACAGACACTGCATTGCTTATTGTGGATTGAATGTGTCAGCCCAAGTAGCTATTACAGCACCATCTGTCAAAAGTTTAAAGTGGAAGCTGGTGTATAGCTTCATTATTCAAGAGTAAAAATAGTGTCAGGCCATGCTTGACTAAGCATTTTCAATTCATACATTGATGATGGAGAACTTCTTATAATATTTCCTCATTTTGCCAGTGGATTTCAGTGACCTGTTTTAATGGTTGTCCACTATTTTGCCCCACTCTTTTACACAGATAGTTAAAGCCTCATCATCACACTCAAGTAAACAGGGATGACATTTGTGCAAACAGACTAGGCAGCCAGGTAGATGTTGACATTTTTGTTGTTGATATTATAGTACCAAAGGAATCCCCTGTTTTTAGGTGGTTTTCTTACTTGACATAAAAATAGTAGTTTTGGTGGGTGGGGCCTGCTAGCCGACCGGGACAGCTGCATGGTGCTGGAGCTCCTCAGAGAAATCCCCCTCGTGGCGCCAAAACCTGACTTTATAGCATTCAGATTGAATCCCATCTTGACCACAGGCCTGGGGAACATTTTGCTGACCAACTACAGAATTATTGCCTACAACCGGCAGACATAGCCTGTGGCAGACTACCTGCGGCCTGCAGTCAAACTTGGGGATGGGGAGGCGGCCGATCCTCAGACCCAAGCTGAAACAAGCCTGTTATGAGCCCTGTTCTCCCCCCCACCCCCTTTGGATAAGTGTGGGATATCCTAGTCTCCACGAGAGCCGTGGTGCACTCACCAGCCAAGATCAGCTCATTTCTGACCAGCAAGAAAATCGAGGCTTAGAGGCCAAAATGGCTGCCCCGCTGCTGTCCGCAACCATGGGCACATCCATGCTATCACCTGCACTTGGGAAGCCGCTGCTTGCAGCGTTTGACCATGTCTGTGACCTATTCTGGGCAAAACTATATGAAAAGAGACTTATCTCTACTCTTGATGCAGTTGTGGCACTCCAGAGCTGTCCTGACGCTCGACCCTATGCATCCCCCACCTCTCTCTCCAGAGAATCACCCCTTGAGAAGGCGCAAGAGACTGCTGCGGCAGAGGGTCCCACTCTATGAAGCACTGCAGGCTCGCTGCTTACCCCGCATGCGGCTACAAGCCCGTACAGCCCACTCACCAGGAATGATCACCTGACGCCCTCACACCAGACACAAGATCCCTGTCCAGCAAGAGGTGTGCCGTCGGCGACAGCAAAAATCTAGGTGGGCTACAAATGGGCCCTGTACGGAGACACTACGTGGATGAAGGTGGAGAGAAGCCCTCAGGGAGAAGCAGGGAAGCTACCAGACTCGCCTATCACTCTTGTCCCTCAGCCGACAGTACCTCGCCTCCTTGGGGGACTGTATCATGCCGACTGCAGGCATAGGCTAAAAGGAACTTACTCACTGGGCCTATGTAGGCATGTGTCACCTCTCTTCTAAGCACCTACACAGTATAGAGCTTTCCCACTCTTCTATCCCTTTACTATGTATATACAGCCTTACTGATGCAGCTAGAAACGTTAAGCCTGACATACCAGATGCTAGTTAAATGAGCTGGGGGCAACATGGGTGTACCACTATCCCAATTCTTCGTGTCAAGATAATCTTTACTCTGACAAATGTATTCTCAGTTCTTTGTTTAGAAATGCATACATAGCTTGAATGTGCTTTAATATAAAACGTGCAGTTTCTCAAAATGCTGTCCAACTGATAAATATGTCTTGGTTTTGCTTGCATGTGCCATTGGGGCATTGCAAGCTAATATGTGTTATTTCCATGCACAACTAAAATAAAACATATTTAAAAAAATAGTGGTTTTGGTGCACAGGAGTCCCCTTTAAGACTAGCCTTTCCCTCCGTCCACATGTCAGAGTATAGTTTGGCTGTGTGTCCCTAATGTATTTTTTTGCCTTATATGCTGAACCTGCTGCTGCCCTGTATACAGAGTTTCTCCAATACTTCCTAGAGCAGGCTTCCCCAAACTCAGGCCCTCCAGATGTTGCTGAACTACAACTCCCACTTCTATGAATGAAATAGATAGGCTTAGAATCATGGGAGTTGTAGTTAAGCAACATCTGGAGGGGAAGCCTGTCCTAAAGTTTCTGTTATATTGTGTTATGTCACTATTTTATTTTGATATATCTACTTAAGATGTACACTTTTTAAAAAATGTTTTATTTATTTATGAATGACATGCAATAAACAATGACAGGAATGATATAGTGTCTTACTTTCACATAAAGTATCCAATCGACATAATGGTAAGGCAATTGACCGATGATAAAACACATGGAGTACCAGTAGGGTGCATCGCATCAACCATTACATATGAAGTGTGCAAACTGTCACAATTTTTGGTGGTAAATATCCCTAAGACATAGGGGAGAGAAAGAGAAGTAAAGAGAATAGAGAGAGTTTAAGAAGGTATAGAGTGAGGAGGGTAAGATGGGGGGTGTACGGGTTCAAGGCCCATCTTTTTATGTGAGCCCCATGTATGGGGGTGGGGAGCGAGGAAAGGGAGAGAGGTCATTAGAAAGCGAGTGTCAGCAGACACCAGGATCCTCCCTACGTTTGAAACATTTCACATAATTTGTCATCATTAATTTCCAAAAGGACTGTTTTCCCATGGTTCCCAGACCTTCTGAAATGCCTTACCGGCCCCTCTCACCCTAGCCGTCACGTCATCCATCAGGTTTATCTCTATGACCCTGTTTATCACCCCAGTAATGTTGGGGATACCCTGTTTTAGCCAGGCAAAAGCTACAGCCCTTCGTGTAGCCAGGGTTATTTTATGAATATGTTTTTGTTCGTTCCTGGTCCATCCTTCAGTAGATCTATTTAACAGATATATCCAAGGGTCTAGGTCTGGGGCTCTTGAGAACACTTGGATTAACAAATCCTTAATTAAATTCCAGAATCGTATCATCAACGGGCACTCCCACCACAAATGTGTCATCTAGGAGTAGTTCTCTTATGGAGTACCGTACTGCTTCTAAACGCCATAGAGTGCCTTCCTCAGGGTGAAGTTGATGCGTTTGTTCTAACGTTCTAAGTTCTCTTAGGAGGCTATCTAACCTATGAAATTTCACTCTTTTTCATAGTCGCTAGCTTGATGAAAGTACCCCTCTCTACCGTCTTGTGGACTTCCCATATTGTATCTACCCTCAAGTCAGGGGTGTTGTGTGTATTAAAAAACTCCATTATTTCAGTACGGACCTGCTCCGTTAGCTCTGGGTCTCTTAATAAGGATGCGTTAAGTTTCCATGTCCATGGGGATGCTACGCAATGGTTCCCTAGGGTAAGGGTCACCTCAGCATGATCCAACCATGCAATGGATCCAATCAACGATCCAGTGATTCGGGCTAAGCTGCAATCATTTACCAAAAATAGGTCTAATCTGGAGTAAGTGCCATGTGGGGCTGAATAAAAAGTATAATCGACGTTGCTTGGATGATGTGCCCTCCACTAGTCCACAAGCCCCGTGGTGGTCACGAACCCGTGGAATAATTTGTTCTGTCCCTCTCCCTTAAGATCTAGGTATACCCCTGCGCGCACTTCTGTCTACAGCGGGCACAGCACCGCGTTGAAGTCCCCTCTCGTTAAGATCATGCCTGTATCTTGGCCATTAAAACATCCAAATACCCAGGATCCGGTTTATATGGCACATAGACATTTATTAAGTGAATGTTGTGGGAAAGCAAAGTGCTGAATACAATGATATAGCACCCGTCCGAATCCAGTTCGGATGACGTAAGTCGTAATAGGTAACTATTCCGGATCAGAATGGCAACCCCATTGCGCTTGTGGTGTGCTCGAGCTTCGTAAGTTGTGCCATATGTGTGGTCCCTTAATCTGAAGCTAACATGTTTAGGCAAGTGCGTCTCTTGAATGAAGGCAATATCTGACTTCATCCTCTTCAATTCACGGAAAAGGAGGCGTCGCTTGGTAGGGGCATTGAGACCCTTCACATTCAATGAGGTAAAATTTATAGCCATGGTCCCGTTCTAAGTATAATACTATCGAGTACGCCCACTTCTGCTCCCCCAAGGCATTGCCCAACCCCACCCGCTCGCCCCGACCCCAGTGGATAAAGGAAAATAGGAAAGAAAGTACAGAAAAGAAAGTGAAGAGGTACACTATATGCGTACCTCGAAACGAGCGTAAATCGATTGGTCTTACCAATTGCCAGACCCAGTTGGGGTACACGGTTCAGCACCTCCACTGCGCATAGCCCTCCCAAAAGATGTGGGTCTATGAGCCTAAACCAGTACACGCTGCGGTGCTACCGTAGTACATTTATATAGCGCTTACACGTGCTACTCTAGCGATATTATCATACATAAATCAGGAGAGAAGAAAACAACAATAATGCAAACATGTACAACTATTAACAAGCATTGAACCTGCATCCCCGTGAATATCGGCCTTGTCTCATTCCGGCTGACAACGAGGGGTAGTATTGTATACACAGATGTAGCATAGGAACAGTGGGTACCAGAAGGCCCTCTGTAGGCATGGGTTCCCCTGGCGGCTGCTCTAATCATCCCCTTCACCCATTCAGTTCATGGGAAACTATTGTCTCCGAGATGAAGCATTTAATAGGGATCCCCCTATTACCGGTCTAAGGTTGTCCAAGGATCCAAGTAAGTGAGGTGGGAAGCAAGGGTGTCAGACATTTGTTTAAGGAGTCAAGCAACTCGTAAAAACAGGGGCTACCATTATAAAGCGACAAAAGGAGGTCTACCAGTCGTTGGTAGAGGGCATGTTATTAGTCGGGAGAGGAAATACCCAACCATATATGCGAACTAGAGGAAGTACTGCTCCCATTGATTATGTTATAGCAATATCACAATAGCTATTAATCTCCTCTACAACCCATAGCTGCCTCCTGGGATTTAATTGTTCTAGTAGACCAGCTCAGTGGCAATCACCTGCCATTCTACAACTCCTGGTTCCCTCTTAACAGGTGATGGGTAAGGCTACATGGACCTTCTGGGTGGTACAATGGAGAGGTTTTAAAATATTCATTTTGATATCACTATAAGCCAACACTTATTTGTCATATAATTATTTGGTCACAGGGAATGGTGAGCCTGCCATATCTACAGTAGGTGTTTTACTGTTAGGGAGAGTTAAACAAGACAGAGGGTGTTAGGCAAGTAAGTTATACAAAAATGGCCTAAAAAGAAAAAAAAAAACTTTTAGGAGTGCGCCTTGAAATATGCATTAACCTATATACAAGAAAAAAAAACGATTTCGCTGAGATTCCCTAGCCGTCTCCCGTCGAGAGGCCCCAATGCTCCCTTCATTTGCTGCGGGAGCAGCGGTAAAGCAAAACAGAGGTTACGGCAGTTGTAGTGTAGGAGACCCGTAGGTGTTGAATGCAAATGCTATCAGAACCGTGTCCCGTTGCAGGTATGATAGAGCTCAGGGGAGTCTCCAGTGACACCCAGTCCACCAAGAAAGAGTCCACCACCAGGTAGGGAGCGGTTTGGGGCTGCATGTGGTAAATGAGAGGCCTTTCCTATATCCCCCTCAACATCTCTATTCCCCAGACATATGAGCATCCCTCTTGTCTATTGGCCTCCAGCTAGCTGACATGTGCCTGCAAATTGACCCTTAATGTGTCTCTCGTTCCCCTATCCACCCCAACAGTCCCGGTACCAACCCCCGTGACAAAGTCCACTGGTTATTCGTACCCATTCCCAATTACAGCCATACCATACCCTTTGTAGAGGTCAGTGTCCCCGTGCTCCAATGTCGTGCCATTCGTTCGGTAGGGGGCTCAGGTCCTCCGATGTTACAGGAACAGTAGGCAAATTGAGCAGGGCTGTTAGGCCAAGGTCTCCGAAGAAGAGTTGTGGGTCCCCGCCAGGCGACAGAACATGGACCCAGCCATCACGGAACGCCAGTAATTTGAAGGGAAAGCCCCAGGCATAGCGAAGACCAGCCCAGTGTAAGGCCTCCGTTATAGGCTTCCATTCGCAGCGGCGCTGGAGGGTGCTGGGTGCCAGGTCTTACGTTCAGCGCCTTCATACTTGATTTGTCCTTCCCTGGTCTTCCGAAGCAGGTCCTCTTTCATTTGAAAATCGAATTACTACATCCCTTGGAGAGTTGGCGTCGGGCCTCCTTGCGCGGAGAGCTCTATGCACCCTCTCGATATGCCACTGGTTTTCCGGGATATCAGGTAATAGCGGCTTAAGAATGTCAAGCAGGATATCCTTTTCCGGAAGGCCCCTCAGGGGAAGATTGTTTCTTCGTGATCGGTTGGCCATATCTTCCATTGCCAATTCCGTCTCTGCCATGTGGAAGGTAAGCCTATTTATGCGCCCTGGTGGTACTTTCAAGGCATTCTTCCAGCCGCGCGGCTCTCATGCCAAGGGCGGATATTTTGGCCTGTAGGACCGTCGTCAATTTCTCGATTTCTCCTGCCCGTTAGGTCTGGACTTCAGCGTGGCGAGGGTGGCTGGGAAGCTTGGCCTGCTCCGGCACCATCTTGGCCTTCTGACGGCCCGATCTTTTGAGAAGCAAGCAGGTCCAGAGCCAAGGTCCCGGGCTCGGGACTCTTCTTAGGGTGTTTTTTAGGGTTTTTCTTCTACATAATTCAATGAGTAGCAGAATTAAATATAGCTTATGTTGGCTCTTGGCAACGTGTTTGGAGCGGAGCTCTACTCAGATGCGTCTAGCTCGCTCCACAGTCAGGCCACGCCCCAAGATGTACACTTTAACCAATAATATATTTTGCCTTATTTTCTGTGTGTTGCCTGGTTATATCCTGTACTTTCAATTTCAATTTAACTACTTAATTCCGGAGACGTTTTGTCAGAGCATCATTCCAGCCCAAACCCGGACAATTGAGAAATGCATAGAAATGGCCTGACTCATCACTTCTATAAAGAGATGCTATAGAGAGTTCATATCAGTTGCTGCTCTCACTGTCAGTACTGCGTACATACAGGGAGTGCAGAATTATTAGGCAAATGAGTATTTTGACCACATCATCCTCTTTGTGCATGTTGTCTTACTCCAAGCTGTATAGGCTCGAAAGCCTACTACCAATTAAGCATATTAGGTGATGTGCATCTCTGTAATGAGAAGGGGTGTGGTCTAATGACATCAACACCCTATATCAGGTGTGCATAATTATTAGGCAACTTCCTTTCCTTTGGCAAAATGGGTCAAAAGAAGGACTTGACAGGCTCATAAAAGTCAAAAATAGTGAGATATCTTGCAGAGGGATGCAGCACTCTTAAAATTACAAAGCTTCTGAAGCGTGATCATCGAACAATCAAGCGTTTCATTCAAAATAGTCAACAGGGTCGCAAGAAGCGTGTGGAAAAACCAAGGCGCAAAATAACTGCCCATGAACTGAGAAAAGTCAAGCGTGCAGCTGCCACGATGCCACTTCCCACCAGTTTGGCCATATTTCAGAGCTGCAACATCACTGGAGTGCCCAAAAGCACAAGGTGTACAATACTCAGAGACATGGCCAAGGTAAGAAAGGCTGAAAGACGACCACCACTGAACAAGACACACAAGCTGAAACGTCAAGACTGGGCCAAGAAATATCTCAAGACTGATTTTTCTAAGGTTTTATGGACTGATGAAATGAGAGTGAGTCTTGATGGGCCAGATGGATGGGCCCGTGGCTGGATTGGTAAAGGGCAGAGAGCTCCAGTCCGACTCAGACGCCAGCAAGGTGGAGGTGGAGTACTGGTTTGGGCTGGTATCATCAAAGATGAGCTTGTGGGGCCTTTTCGGGTTGAGGATGGAGTCAAGCTCAACTCCCAGTCCTACTGCCAGTTCCTGGAAGACACCTTCTTCAAGCAGTGGTACAGGAAGAAGTCTGCATCCTTCAAGAAAAACATGATTTTCATGCAGGACAATGCTCCATCACACGCGTCCAAGTACTCCACAGCGTGGCTGGCAAGAAAGGGTATAAAAGAAGAAAATCTAATGACATGGCCTCCTTGTTCACCTGATCTGAACCCCATTGAGAACCTGTGGTCCATCATCAAATGTGAGATTTACAAGGAGGGAAAACAGTACACCTCTCTGAACAGTGTCTGGGAGGCTGTGGTTGCTGCTGCACGCAATGTTGATGGTGAACAGATCAAAACACTGACAGAATCCATGGATGGCAGGCTTTTGAGTGTCCTTACAAAGAAAGGTGGCTATATTGGTCACTGATTTGTTTTGTTTTGTTTTTGAATGTCAGAAATGTATATTTGTGAATGTTGAGATGTTATATTGGTTTCACTGGTAATAATAAATAATTGAAATGGGTATATATTTGTTTTTTGTTAAGTTGCCTAATAATTATGCACAGTAATAGTCACCTGCACACACAGATATCCCCTAACATAGCTATAACTAAAAACAAACTAAAAACTACTTCCAAAAATATTCAGCTTTGATATTAATGAGTTTTTTGGGTTCATTGAGAACATGGTTGTTGTTCAATAATAAAATTAATCCTCAAAAATACAACTTGCCTAATAATTCTGCACTCCCTGTATAGAAGCCCTAGGGGGGTGGCGTTTGAGTAGAAACCTGCATTCAGAGCAGGCCATCATCCCATACTGCAACCCTTAATTGTAGAAGAAGGCAACACACAAATTCAAGCACACCAAAACCCAGTCTTGAGGAGCCCAGAAAGCTGCTTCCTCTCAATCCCGCCAATTCCTTATAAATGTATAATGGGTATTGTTTTCCTCAGTTCACACTCGGCCTCTCCCATCTCACCTCTCCAGGAATATGATTCCACTGACATTACATCTATTGCTAGCGAATGCACAACCAGGTAATTAACTTATATTTCCCGTGATTCAGATCTCATTGTGGGAAATTTCTCCAAACCAGCTCTCTAAAGGAATCTGAGTTGTAATCAAAGTGGAACACTTCCTAAAATGGCATTACCTTTAGGAAATCATGGAAAAGGTAAGTAAATGAATGCATTGAAATTGTGAACATTAATTACACAGATTGGCAGAGAACATAAGGTAAATTGGACAGTTACTACTTATCTGACAAAACCATATTTATATATATTGTTCAATGACTTAAAACTCCATAGAGGAAGGGGGCGGAGCCTAACTGCCGAGCGAGACACACGCACCGGGAAACAGCTCCAGACCAAAACGACCGAATCAAGGGGTAAACACCCCGAAAATTGAAGCGGAAAACGGCAGAAAGGCAAGCAGCAAGCAGGGGAATCCCGGGGGCAGACGCATACACAAGAGACGCATACACCCCAAGAACCCTCAAAAGCCAATGGGGCCTACACGAGCCAGCAACAGGGAGAGGCGGCCGCTCTCCCCGACAGCAAAGCCACGCATGGCACCCATGGCACACCTGCATCCTACCCCCCACGCCCCCTATGGACCAGCAGGGGATATCCCGGTCCTCACTGGACATCAGGGGCAGCCAGCTAAGGACTCACCACAAGCCAGAGCCCGAAACGAAAAGGGACAAACCTGTACAAAGCACACCCAAGATGGCGTCGAACTGCTTGATGAACAATGATGTAGAATTATTAAAATCTTTATTAGAACCTGTATTGAATTATTGTACTAACTCCATTTTGTTCACCTTACATGACAGAATTTCCTGACAGTATTCAGTATAATGAATAAGAGATTGTATTTTCTCTCTCTAAGGACATAACTAGCCCCGGAGTTAGCGGATCTCCGTTGACTTGCAACATAGTATAATCCAAGGCCAGGAGAACAGTGACAAAATGAAATGTTCTATTCATAAAAGAACCTTGGAACAGACCACGAGACTGACATCACTAACTACGTAAAATGACGTCCAAGCCCCCCTTTCCACCGAGTAAGCCTCGTGCTAAAGAGCAATGGCGACGACATCCCATGATGGGAGGGTGCCTCACTAGTCACTCAAATCTCTGAGCCAATTAATAATATTAATGGGTGGACACTGACATAACCACTTAACATTTAACCCAATTAATGATGTTTATTTGTTATTATCTGATATTCAATGATGATGTCATTTTGCATATAAAAAGGCCTGCGTGCCCATTTTTTAACTAGATGCTAATAAATTTCCTGAAGTGTTTTTAACCTGAACTGCATGTGTCAGTGTGAACTTACTTCTGCGTATACGCAATTTATTCATCTCAGATTTGGACAGGAACAGATAGACTTTTAAACATTTTTGTTTATTTCTAAATTAATCTACATCAATCTGGCGTCCATCCAACGTGGGGCATCGGGCTATGGCCTCCGCCGGTAAGCCGTCCTAAGGAAGACGCTGTTGGACGGAGGAATCAGGGGGGAAGGAAGAGAGACTGATCACCTCTGAGTACACGGTAGAGACTTCTGCAGGAGCCACCGGTATGTTCCAGCCCCTTTGATTGACCCGTCCACGTGTCTGTGACTGCTTCCCGGGAGGGCATCAAAGACAGGTAATATCTTGCCCGGTGTCTTGTTACCCATTTGTTTACCTGCATTTAGTCTATCTGTTGCCTGGGTGTGCTAGTGGTATATGTTTTGTTCTTTCCCTCTTTAGAGATAAAGGGGGGTGGACCCGTGGGTGGTTGCCTGGGGGTCTTCTGTTGCCTGTTTTTACCCCTTTTTAGGAGTCACTTGGCCCAGACTGTTGGGAAAAAAGGGGGGGTGGACCTGTGGGGATTTTCCAAAGGGGTCCTGTTTTCCTGTTTACTTCTTTTAGGTACTGTCTAGCTAACAGTAGTAAGGAAAAAGAAGGGTTGGGGATTCTGTGGAGGGGACTTGCCTCCTGGGGTTTCCCGGTTACGTCACTTTGATATTCTAGCTAGCCTCATTGTGTACGTTGCTCTGCTTGCAGGGGTTATGGTACCCTCCAGCTTCGAGCGCTGAGGCTGGTGGCATTCCAATTTATTTGTGGTGTGTGGATTCGGGCAGGCATTGTTGTCTCCATCACCACAGGGTAGTGTGACTTGTGGGTGGGTCCATAGGG
>OW240914.1:161411256-161475754 GCA_933207985.1 Pelobates cultripes | reverse complement strand
CAAGAACCTCCTGTTTGTGATTAAAATTCAATTTAGAGATTGAGATACAATTTTTTAAGGTAAATTACATCTGTTTGAAAGTGAAACCAGTTTTTTTCCATGCAGGCTCTGTCAATCATAGCCAGGGGAGGTGTGGCTATGGCTGCATAAACAGAAACAAAGTGATTTAACTCCTAAATGACAGTGAATTGAGCAGTGAAATTGCAGGGGAATGATCTATACACTAAAACTGCTTTATTTAGCTAAAGTAATTTAGGTGACTATAGTGTTCCTTTAATCCACTTATACCATAAAATTGTGCATTGACTAGCAAATACACCCCCCGTTACGTATGATGAGCAGCTAGAGGATTGCCATTGGGGTAGCTCCAGCAAGTTTGTATACATTAAATGCACTGCAAAAAAAAAATAATAAAAAAAAAAAAAAAAATTTAAAACAAAAACTCCAAAGAGCATTAAAAATTGTACCTGCGACAGTTCCTTAAAAAAAAAAGTGACCTAAAGCTTCTAAGAGGTATATGAATAATTTCTATTTTTTCAAGTCATTCTGGAAGACAGAGAGTTTTGGATTAACGTTTAGGTTTCATAAAACTGTAAGACATATAGCATGTTTTTCTATTAGATATGTGAGACAAGATCCAGAAATTTGGAACAGTTTTAGCTGTTTACACTTATTCGGAAGTATTCCTTGTCATTGTAGGATTTGTCTTATTAAAAGAATATTTGTACTGAGCACAAAGGAAGTTATTAATGTAATCAGGTCTTGCAAAGCAGGAAATTAATTGACAGTTGTCTGATGATTTGGAAAGAACCTCTCTAAACCTCTCTATTGCAGTTCAAGTGTAAGGTTCTACTTCAAATACAGCTCAAATTAAGAGAGGATTTGCCTTGGATTTTGTTACAGCAACAGCAAGTAGGCAAAAAGACAAATCTGTCTCTTGTGCTCTCCATTTTTTAGAATGGCACCAAGACTAGACCTGACTAGCCAAGTGGTTGCAAAGGGGCAAGGTTTTGAATGTTGGGGAGAGCTAGTTTTAAAATGGTTTGATTAAAAGAAAATGGAGGACAGCACCACAGCTACAACAGTGAATTGTTCTATGCTATGATACAAAGTGCGTCCTTTTAAGGTAATTATTTAAAGGGAAACTACAGTCACCAGAACAACTTTAGATTAAAGAAATACTGTAGTGCCAGGAATACAAAGCTGTATTGCTGGCATTACCGATCCCTTCCTTACTTAGAATTTCTTATCTCCTGTTCTGTTAATAGCTTGCAAGACCCTGCAGGAGCCTCCTGTATGTAACCAAAGTTAAATTTACAGAGCAGGAGGTAAAAACTTTTAAAGTAAAACATTTTTTATGCAGGCTGTGTCAGTCACAGCCAGGGGAGGTGTGGGTAGGACTGCATAAACAGAAACAGAATTTAACTCCTAAATGGCGGTAAATTGAGCAGTTAACCTTCAGGGACATGATACACAAAAACTGCTCATTAAGCTAAAGTTGTTTTGGTGACTAACTCTCCAATGTGGCAGAACATACCACTTTTTGGGACTGAGAAACTTTACTACGTTCGGGAGTTACCCTACCTGCAACATGTTATAACACCCGAACACCCATCACCCCTTTACGTGTTAACTGCAAGGGAACCAGTTAATTAGTGCTTCCCCTGGGTGGCTCCCGAACACAGGTTGCGGGATATGGTCGTGGAGCGCCAGGAACCCTTTTCGGCTATAGAACCTCGCAAACATCGGCAAAATGGCGAGGAGAGCACTCTTTGGCAGAAAGATACCATCAGCCAGGGGGAGCATTCGCTCCCTGGAAGCAAGGGCATACCTTCGACAGTATTCGTACAGAAACTCCCGAACCTGTACTGGCCATTGCCCCATTTTCTATGGAACTGTTTTGGGCTTCAACCTCGTGGCCAGCCGGTCAGAACTTTACCCCGTGACAATTCTCTTCTACTGTACAGCTCAGAGTGCTATTTGGTCAACTTGGGCGCTCGGATCCAAGCTATCCAGGGATATAAGACATGTGGGGTTCCTGTGAATATTCATGGTGCTTTTGGGGGGATTATAAATGTTTTGTAAGTGTCCCTGTAACAGAGATAATGGAGTTACAGTTCCTTATTTATCTCCCAGACACAGGGGCACCAGGGAGTGGCTTGTAATATTCTTGAATGGAGACCCCATGCTGGGGGTTTGTGTATAAATTTAGCAAGTTTTGCCTGAATAAACCAGATGACTCCCAGAACTATGTCTCGTCTAGTTACTGAGGGAATACGAGTTATAATCACACAAGGTTCCAGTCTGGAGAGGGAAAATAGCGGAGGTAACTAGTCAGGTTACCCAGAATCTGCTATACACAGTTTTATGCTTATGCATATTTTGCTGATTTAATAGTGTATATGTTGTATTTGTGATAGGAGATGAGTTTTAAAAATCACTTGTATTTGAAGCCTGATATGGGCTGACATCCGAGGTGTCCTTTTGGCTATCATGCTATTTATAGTTCAATCTCCAATGATATACAGATTCTTTGGCTTGTCAGATATCACATCTGTGTGCTAGATGAAGAAAAAAAAGGAATAAAAAGCTAATTATGGAACTGTAACAAATCAACTGTTCACTACTTCCTTGAGAAAAAAACACCTCTAAGCTTTCTCCTGAGTGTAAATTATTGCAGGAGATGTGTGATATGGAAATCCTACACATTTTTTTTTTCCAAAGCAAGGGCTCCAAGTTACTCAGATGCGAGGTAAAGCTGTCAAAATGTGCTTGGAGGAGAAACACCATTTTCTTTCTGGATTCTATGAATAACCAATAACTAGCTGACTAGAACATGTTCTAGTGTTACATGGATAATTATTGCTGCAACACCATTTTGGCATACATGCTTAGGCATACTCCTGCTTGGAGTCCGGTGGCAGCAGACTCCAAGCAGGAGTACAACACTGAGGTCTATGAAGGGTCCTGCAAGAACCAAGCACGAGAGTACAACACTGAGATCTATGAAGGGTCCTGCAAGAACCTCCATAGACAATGCATTTTTTCTGCACAACTATCACTAGTGACGGTTGGGGGAAAAGACCTTATGGCGGTAGCTCCACTATTTTGTTAGTTGGAGGGGAAATATTAAGACAAAGCAGTCCCTACTTTGTCTTAGTATATATTTTGGAATTACAAAACAGTCAATGAGAGAATTTCATAAAGGATTAACTTTAGGAAATACTCATTTTGGAGGGGGTGGTGAGTGACAGAGCCTCCACTGCCTAAATACAAAATAAATAAAAATCACCATTTAGTATATATACTAAAAATAACAGCATGCATGCATTTAATTGTGCATTTTTTAATTCGGGGTAAATGTAAAAACCTCTTGCAAAATATGCGTTTCTTTTATCTGCAGCCTTTACAAACCCTCCCATTATAAACCCCACTTACATTTTCTGCAAATGTCCAATCACAGACTTTCCATGGCAGCCCAACGAGAAGCCAGGTGCTATGGGCAATTGCTGCCTCTTGAGTTTAGTTACACTGAGCTAACCAAACCAGGAAGTAAACCAAACCATACTATCTTAAAAAGATACTATAGTCATCAAAACAACTTTAGCTTAATGAAGCAGTTTTGATGTACAGGCCATGCCCCTGTAGTCTCACTGTTCAATTCTCTGCCATTTAGGAGTTAAATCACTTTTGTTTCTGTCCATGCAGCCCTAGCCATACCTCCCATAGCATTGACTAACACAACCAGTATGATTTTTTTCCTCCATTTCTAATCAGATGTTAGAAGTTTGTTTCTTTAAATTGAACTTTAATCACATACAGGAGGATACTGCAGTGTCTAGCAAGCTATTAACATAACAGGAGATAATACATTCTAAATTAAACAGAATGTGTAATAATGGAAGTTTAACCATTAGACCTATCTTTATAGAAAGTTCTTAGGAAGGCTATACAAGTCACATGCAAGGACGTGTGGCTTATGCTGCATAAACAAAGTGAATAAATTCATAAACGATAGAATACTGAGCAGTGAGACCCCAACATCTATACACAATAATTGATGTTTTAGTGCCTATAATGTCATTTTCAAATAGTTTTTTGTTTTGTTTGTGTTTTTCGTGTATAAACACTGTCTATTCTTTTCTGGCAGAGTAAAGAGTTGATTATTTAAAATTAATCTCTTTCTTAGATCATCTATACTTTCTGTATACATCTGATATAGCTGTATCTAATTTTAATTATGTATAATATAATTATAAAATATGTCATTATGAGTGTCTTTACTGTGTATTTATCTGCTATATTTTATCACTATGTTTTAGTAATATTTTATGCATGTGCTTATACTTCTTTAGTTACTAAGGACTATTTGATGTTGCTCCTCATTAGCGTTTCTTGCTTACCCCTTGCTGCCACCCTCCTTAGTGTTTTTTTCCTTGTTTATTTTTATCACCTTTAGTACTGATGGCTTTAATGCTGCTGCATTTCCTTACACTTTTTACAGTTCGTTCCATTTTATTTTTCTCTTCTGTTATTCACTACATTAGAAACCTCACTTTAATAGCAAAGCCATATCACAAAAACATGTCACTGTGTCACTCATATGGCTCTCTCTTGTTTTAGCAGTTTGTTTGTTCAGTTTCCCTGCTCTGTATCCAAGGCAATATTATGATTCTCTTGTGAAGTTGCCAAATGCCTGTTACCTGCTGGCTGTTTAATAAAAGCTAGGCTCACCCTTGGTCCTGGAGCACATCTGAATTAATTGTATACACCACTCTTATGTTATTAACTCCTATCTCACTCAGCCATGTAAACCTTTTCTACAAGAGCCTCCAAGAGGATGAAATTATTATTATTTTTGCTGTATCTCTTTTGTGACAGAATTTCTTTTCTGAACAGTCCTTTGGAGTGGTTCCAGATATACTGTTATGTTGATTGAGCTGTGTCTAGTTTGAGACCTCCAATGTCCATGACCATTTCTACTTCTAGAAGTGATCATGGAGGAAGGAACCTGTATGTGTTGCTATTCAGCTTTAAACACTGCACACATGACTTAGTGGTGGTCTTAACACGATATAGCCATATAGTGTAACTGAACACCCATGTTTGTTTGCTAAGATAAGTGATTTTAAGTAGGATTCTAAAATTTTAAAGTATATTTGGGGTTTTTCCTGTGTGTGTGTGTACACTTTTCCTTAATCTATATTTTGGCACATGTGACTTAGGCAGCCTGGAAATGTGTGCATGCCTGCCTAAAGTCAGTTCTGTGCTATAAATATATTTATCCTAGTGGGTATGCGGCAGCCTCCCTGAGTCAAATGCCAGAGCTAAGAAAACGCACAGCAACAGCATTTCAGCCAATCAGGTAATCAGTAGAGCCGAGCTGAGCGCGGGAAAACTGATTAGCTCAGATTTTTAAAATGGCATCATTGATGCTCCATCAATGTTAGAAAGCTCAAGAGAACTTTCCATGCCAGGAATGTATCCTCTTCATCTTCTGAGGAGGATATGGTCCCAGCTTTATGTAAAAAGAATAAAGAGAGGTGGCTGGTCTCTTCTGCCAGTTCCTCATCTGAGAAAAAAATGTCTGCTCCTCCTTCCCCTCATACTCGTTTGAGTAAGCAAAAAATTAAAGGGACAGGATACCAATAGAGGAATGGTGGGTTTCCCTTGTTTGAGCACCAGAAACCCCTTTCAGAGAAAAAGGACAAATCTCGTTGGAGGTTAGATAGTCCTTCTCCTTCCTCTTCTAGAGTGTTTGCTCATTCTTCCTCCCAAAGCTATTCCAGTTCTAGACACAGCTGTCCAGAAATAGACTGAGAATCTGAGGAAGTGGTCCTTTCAGCAGCTTCCACTGGGCGAAGGAAACTTAGCAACTTTCAAATAGCTTCAAAATGATTTCACTCCAGATGGGCTATCGAGCACGATTCTGAGGTTAGAGATTTTGCCAAACTAGCCTTTAGATTTCCATTGGTTAAGGAGGATGACCTTCTCCTCAGGAACCACATTGGTATCCCGGACATCCAGGCTTTAATAGCTCCTGAGGTAGATCCTGCTCTGTTATCTATCACAAGGAGAAGTGTATCTACAGATCCCACAGACCAGACTTTTCGTAACATATAGTTTAAAACTGCTTTCTGATGCTGTGGGCCCACTATTACTGATGCTGAATAAAGCAGAAAAAGAAGGCAATGCTCAGAAACCTTTTGCTTCATCTCTGCTGGCATCTAAGATGGCTTTATTGAAAGCTTCCGGTAGGGCATTGCTAATTATTGGCCACTCCTTTAATTACATCTCAAACATTTGTAGAACACGCTGAGTCCACGAAGCAGGAATGTCTGACCTTGACCCTAAATCACACGAGTTCCCAAATTTGGAGGATTCTTACCTTTTTGGTCCCCCATTCATTCAGGATGTCGTTATAAGGCAAGGAGATCGTTTTCAGAGCTCAAAACTCCTGACTACAAGAAGCCTTTTCGGACAGAGGGTCGCCTCTATTGGGCTGCAGGAGCGTCCTGAGAAGCATCTCACCAGGCACAGTACCGCCACTACAGTGGAAAACACAAGCTCCCAGGCGGTGGCAGAGGAGCTCATTCCAGAGGTGGTCCTGCTTCCAAGAGAAAACCCATGCATTCAAGTAAGTAAGCCTTCTCACACGCCACTAAATTGGAAGGATATTTCTTCAGACAAATGGGTTGTAAAGATTTTTCAAAGGGGTTTACAACTCCCCCTTTTAAGGTTCCCAGTTCAGAAGTTTGCACCCGGCAGAGAGGTGAACCCAGTGCTAGATGCCTCCCTTTCCCTAGCTTCAAATCGAAGGAAGATAGAGTTGGCAGACATGTCTATTACAGGATGGGTCAGTCTGTTGTTCCCAATCCCAAAATCAGATGGTTCCTGGAGACCAGTTCTAAATGTGAGGTCTCTGAACGCTTTCATCAAATGAAAAAGGTTCAGGATGGAGGGTTTATCAGATCTTCCAGGCTTAGTACAGAAAAAAAAATTTCTGCATAAAGTTAGACCTAAAAGATGCCTTCCATTCAGTCCCTATAGCCTAGAAACACATGCGTTTCCTCAGGTTTTGGTGGAAAGGAAAGATGTGGCAGTGGACTGTTATGGTATTTGGCCTATCCAATGCACCATACACATTCTCCAGAATAATGAAATCAGTGATAGCTTGTGTCAGACTAAAAGGTTATATGTGTCTGTACTAGCTAGACAACATTCTGCTCATGCACTCAGATGGGGAAGTCCTTGCTTCTCAGAGGGATTATCTTGCTTCCCTTTTACAAGACCTAGGATCTGTAGTGAATTTACAGAAATCAGTCCTAATTCCCACTCAGAGCATTCTCTTTCTGGGTTTTGAACTGAACACCAGGACTATATCACTAGGAATCCCTCAAGACAAATGGGAAAAATTATTGGTACATTTGACCTCATCTTTCAGGCACCAGAGTTGGTCACTTATCTTAGCAAACAAAGGACCTTGAGAGATCTGGCAAAGATTATCAGGAAATTAATAGCTTTAATACCAGCCTAGGACGATTCCCCTTTACTTTGCAGAAGAAGTCAGCTGTTTTTAGGGAATCAGTTTAGACAGGGTGGCCATTGGGAATCAAAATTCTTTCTCCCCAAGACGGTCAGAGAAGAGTTGAAGTCTATTCTGGGGTTAGAAATCCCACTTCCTCGTCTCCTATTAGAGCGGCCGTTTGCAGTTACTCTGACGTCAGATGCCTCAAATCACGGTTGGGGTGCATTTACATCTTGGAGTTAAGAGCAATAAAATTAGCTATCCAGGGCCTAGTTCCTCAAAAATCAGTTACCGATGTCGGTAAAAGTCCAATTGGACAACAGGACAGCGGTGGCTTATAGAAACCACAGAGGGGGCACAAGATCAAGGGGTCTTTGTTTGGAGGCTCCAGATCTTTGGTCTTGGGCTTTAGCAAACAAAGTTCGGGTTTATGCAGAATACGTTCCGGGAGTGGCGAACGAGCTCGCAGATTCTCTCGCCGGAGTTTGTCTCTGGCAACGATTCAATTAAAGATTACTCTATTCCAATGGATAGAAAGCAATTTTGGTCAGGGACAAGTAGGCCTGTTTGCATCCCAAACGTCTGCACAAACTCCCAGGTTTGTCTCCAGGATTTGGACAAAGGGAGCTTGTAAAATGGATGCACTGGCTTTCCAATGGACAGATGTTCCAGCCCCTTATGCCTTTCCCCCTCCATGTTTACTGATGAAAGTGCTGGAGAAGATTCACAGTGACAGGGTACAGAGTTTAGTCCTTGTTTACCCAATATGGACCCCCAGACCCTGGTACTCCTTGATCCATCAGTTAAGGGAACCAAGATCCCATTGGGCATGACTGTGGACTGCTTTCAGGGAACCAGCGATCTTTTGCTCAAGCTTCTGCAGCTGATGTGGATCACAGCCCTGGTAGGCAGTTAATGCATCCCCTGGACATTATTAATTAATCTTTAAGACACAGAACTAGGGTAAGATATAGAAAGACGATTGAGGAATTCAAAGAATGGGGGGTTTCTTTTCTATCTTCTTCTCAGGGATCTGATACAATTCCATTGGCATTAGAATTTCTTACCCTTAAGTTCCATTCTGGTTTAGCGGTCAGTACCATCAAGACCTATGGATCTGCTTTAAATTTCCTTATCCCTAACCTTACTCAGGATGCCCTGTATTTGAGATTACTAAAAGGGTTACCAGTCTGACGCCCATATACTCCATATTGCACTTGGGATGTAGACCTCTTATTAAATTTCCTTAATTCTTTGGATAATGCTAAAATTGATTTAAGATGGACTGCTATTAAGTTGGCTTCTCTGCTGTCTTTGGCTTTGGCAGCTAGAGGAGCTGAGTTAACTCAAATCCATATTTCAGAACCATGGCTGTCCCTGACCTTGGGAGGGTTCCATATTATACTAAAAGGGAGACAAAGAAACATCCCCTATTTCCCCGGGTCTGGTGGAATTGGATTTGGCTCAAGATCCTTCTGAACCAGGCTTATGTTTAGTCAGTTTGTTACAATTGGACCTTGACCTTTATGCTGTGTTTAGAAATTATATCAGTCAAATATTTATTACATCAAGGAATCCCTTTCGTCCAGCCAAGGTTAACACAATTAGAGGTTGGATATTTTCCGCCATGTCTTTGGCTGGTATAGATATTTCTGTGTTCAAAGGCCACTCAATTACGGGTGCCTTGGCTACTAAAGCAGCAGCAAAGGGCCTTCCCCTCCCTATTATTTTGAAAGCTACAGGGTGGTTGTGACAAACTACAATTCGCCACTGGCTTTTGGAGAGGCCTGCTTGCCCGCCTCTTGCCCTGTGACTCTGGCCCCTGGGGTATATTGCCGTTTTAATACCTCAGTTTGTGCATATTGGATTGCCCCTTTAAATATTATTGGAAAAGATTTGCACTTTAGAAATGGCACTTCGGAAACAGCCGAAGTAGTCGAAGTGGCCGCCATTCGTATGGCCGAACACGTGGCGGCGGGCATTTTGTTTAGCCCAATGCGGCCAGTGGTGTTTTGCCGTCAAGTTCATGGAACGGACACACGACGGCACGAACACCGCTGAACCTTACCTTCTATGGAACGTCGACGCTTCGATGGGAGTCGAACGGTGTTCGACAATTCAAACGCCACTTTAACTTTGGGTATTTGCACGAATTGGCCCCCGTTCGTGCATTTGAACGGAAATTAGTATTGGAAATAAACAGGCTGCACAGCCTAAATCTGTGGAAATATTTTGGGCATGAAAGCAATGTTTGCGGTCAGTCAAAAGAGACTTCCAGAAAACTTTTGAACCCCTGCTCTGATCTGGGTGATTTTTGGATATGTTGTTCACCCAGATCAGGGCTATCCAGGGATGTATAATATATATATATATACATATATATATATATATATATATTTGTGGGGATATGCGGTGTTTTGGGGTGTTTTCTATGTTTTGGGTAAAAATGTATGTTTTCTGCCTGTGCTAATTGAGTTTGTATTCGTTAATTGTATCACAGGCAGAGGGGAGGCTTTGTGTACTGTAACTGTGAGTGTTCAAATGTAAAAACTCTGGATTGTGCATTTCATGTCCTGTGCCCCACAAGGTCCGCGTGGGCGGTAACCTTGTGGGGAAATACTGTATAAAATAAGCAGCTGTACCATTAAACCTTCAGTTCTACTTGACCCCCAACTCGCAGCCTTGACTCGTGTTTGGAGGGGACAGCTATAATCACTACAGGGATTGCTATGCTCTTCATACTCCCTTAGCTTCACTGAGCTCTTGTAAGAGCTTGTTCCTGTTTCTGCTTCACTCTCTGGGAGAAAGAGAGGTTCACCCACTGGAACCTGGAGCCTTGTCGTAGCTCCAGGGTGGGTAGGAGACGGCAAGACCCCAACCAAGCTGAGGCGATTCGTGGGGTCTGCGGTGGTTAAGGTGTCTGGTGCGGTGCTGATGGTCCTTGGTGAGCGGTAGGAGCATCCTTTCTACGGTCCAACCCTCAGCTAGCCTGGGGCAACCGGTAACAGTGGTTGTCCAGTAAAACCTTTACATTAGATTTTACTGGAGGCCATCAGAAGTTGAACGCCTGCAGTTTCTTAGGACCACCACCAGGTGTATGCTATTCTACCCACTAGCTTTGCTAGGTGGTTATAACTCCCGGAGGACAAATCAGAGTTTGCAGGAATCTATGATCTGCAAACTTTCTTTGTCTTAGGGATGAGTATAACCACCTAGCAATAGCGCCTGTCCCACCCTCCCCTAGTGTAAGGGTTTTGCCTGCTGGGGGTAGTTTGTTTTTCTTTACATAAGGTTATCTTGTGATTATTCAGCCTATTTCTAACTGTTTTCGTTTTTTTACAGACTATATCTGTACTCCAAGACAAGACCAACAAACCAAGGATCCACCTAAGTAGGGAGATTGGATGCTAGTAGTATCTGCAATATGGAATTCTCATGGGCTCCCTGCATAAAGAATCTGCTTTCAGAGACTTGTTACAACGGTTCATTTTTATTTACAGAACTTATTTTATTGCAATTTAGGATGTTCCAGTTTTAGTGTCTATTTGATACTTTCTTAAGCTTATACATTGTTGCCTTGTTATCTGTTTAGCTATGTGCATTATACAAAAGTTTTCAAGTCCATCTCATTTGTCTTCACAACTTATTAAATATTTCCTTGTTCCCCTTTACTATTGGGTCCTTGAATTCTTTTTTTTCTTTTTCTTTAGATGTTTAATTACGTTTCTCTACCCTTTGGGTAATATATATTAACAGTGCTTCGTAGGATGAGCTAACCATCCGCTGTTTCTCAATTTAAAAAATCTGAGGCAATCAGGATTCCCGTGCGCAGCATAGCTCTCCTGATTACCTGATTGGCTGAAACGCTGTTGCTGTGCAGCAGCACAGCGCAAGCGTTTTTTGTCAGCTCTGGTATTTGACTCCGGGAGGCTGCCTTTGGGAGGGAGCTTTGCTAGGTGGTTTTGCTCATCCCTAAAACAAAGAAAGTTTGCAGATCATAGATTCCTGCAAAATAAGTACCTTAATTAAAATACAGTTAGTTAAAATTTCCTTTTTTTTTTTTTTCCTTTTATCCACTTTAAAAAAATGCCCTAAGGGGAGAAACGCGTTGTGGAAATTTTAACTAACTGTATTTTAATAAATGTATTTTGGCCACTTTCTTTGTTGTGAGTTAGCCATTTTATCCTTTTTACCATTTTTATTATTTTACTATCTGGCATCTTAGTTTTACTTGTTCCAGAGAGATACAACTCCAAAGCATCCTTGGTGGGGATTATACCACTTACACCCTATTATTGAGCAGTGCGTCTGCCCAATTAAATGTGAGTAACCATTTGGTATTTTTATACACTCTCCTGGTTTTATCACAGGGAGCACTATTGTTGTTTTTTATGTTACATATGGTCCCCATCTGACGAGATATATACTTACAACACTCCCTCACGTATCCCATAAATCGGGATTATACCACTGTACGCTGTTTATACTAGAGTTAGTTTTTATCTCTCAAAAATGTGAGTAGGACCATATACAGGGAGTGCAGAATTATTAGGCAAATTAGTATTTTGACCACATCATCCTCTTTATGCATGTTGTCTTACTCCAAGCTGTATAGGCTCGAAAGCCTACTACCAATTAAGCATATTAGGTGATGTGCATCTCTGTAATGAGAAGGGTGTGGTCTAATGACATCAACACCCTATATCAGGTGTGCATAATTATTAGGCAACTTCCTTTCCTTTGGCAAAATGGGTCAAAAGAAGGACTTGACAGGCTCAGAAAAGTCAAAAATAGTGAGATATCTTGCAGAGGGATGCAGCACTCTTAAAATTGCAAAGCTTCTGAAGCGTGATCATCGAACAATCAAGCGTTTCATTCAAAATAGTCAACAGGGTCGCAAGAAGCGTGTGGAAAAACCAAGGCACTAAAATAACTGCCCATGAACTGAGAAAAGTCAAGCGTGCAGCTGCCACGATGCCACTTGCCACCAGTTTGGCCATATTTCAGAGCTGCAACATCACTGGAGTGCCCAAAAGCACAAGGTGTGCAATACTCAGAGACATGGCCAAGGTAAGAAAGGCTGAAAGACGACCACCACTGAACAAGACACACAAGCTGAAACGTCAAGACTGGGCCAAGAAATATCTCAAGACTGATTTTTCTAAGGTTTTATGGACTGATGAAATGAGAGTGAGTCTTGATGGGCCAGATGGATGGGCCCGTGGCTGGATTGGTAAAGGGCAGAGAGCTCCAGTCCGACTCAGACGCCAGCAAGGTGGAGGTGGAGTACTGGTTTGGGCTGGTATCATCAAAGATGAGCTTGTGGGGCCTTTTCGGGTTGAGGATGGAGTCAAGCTCAACTCCCAGTCCTACTGCCAGTTCCTGGAAGACACCTTCTTCAAGCAGTGGTACAGGAAGAAGTCTGCATCCTTCAAGAAAAACATGATTTTCATGCAGGACAATGCTCCATCACACGCGTCCAAGTACTCCACAGCGTGGCTGGCAAGAAAGGGTATAAAAGAAGAAAATCTAATGACATGGCCTCCTTGTTCACCTGATCTGAACCCCATTGAGAACCTGTGGTCCATCATCAAATGTGAGATTTACAAGGAGGGAAAACAGTACACCTCTCTGAACAGTGTCTGTGAGGCTGTGGTTGCTGCTGCACGCAATGTTGATGGTGAACAGATCAAAACACTGACAGAATCCATGGATGGCAGGCTTTTGAGTGTCCTTGCAAAGAAAGGTGGCTATATTGGTCACTGATTTGTTTTTGTTTTGTTTTGAATGTCAGAAATGTATATTTGTGAATGTTGAGATGTTATATTGGTTTCACTGGTAATAATAAATAATTGAAATGGGTATATATTTGTTTTTGTTAAGTTGCCTAATAATTATGCACAGTAATAGTCACCTGCACACACAGATATCCCCCTAACATAGCTATAACTAAAAACAAACTAAAAACTACTTCCAAAAATATTCAGCTTTGATATTAATGAGTTTTTTGGGTTCATTGAGAACATGGTTGTTGTTCAATAATAAAATTAATCCTCAAAAATACAACTTGCCTAATAATTCTGCACTCCCTGTAGACCTTTTTTATTGGCTGCTACCTATTTGGATTTTATTGCACTATTAGATTTTCTTTTCTCTTTCATCCGGATCCCACGAACCCGTTGATCACACTACTCCATAGACGTCTCTACCTAAGATAGAACTATGATCGTTCTCTCATCCCAAGGTTTTACTGGAATCTTTTTGGACTGTTCTTTATATATATATATATATATATATATATACGTATATATACATATATATATATACCCATTATTTCTTTTTTTTATTGTTCTCTCTATGTACTATATATCATTGTTTATTTCAATATTACTACTTGCTTATATTTAATTGTACATATTATCTCTGTGGCGCCACCTTTTTCTACTTCCTTATACATATATACCTATAGGGCCTGTGAGGGAGCCCTATCCTTTAGGTGTCCTGCCTTTATTTAAGTCTTTAAGCGCTGATCCTTCTGTACACTTTTCACTTATGTGTTAAAAGTGTATTCTTTCTTATTTTTCCTTACCAAGGAATTTCCCCAAGGCCGTTAAGAATTCTGCAGTTACACAGTGAAGATCTAAGACAGATTATGCCCTGTGATTGGTAGCTGCCCGCATGCACATACATACACATTTCAAAAAAATACTGATAAACATTAGCTTTGTCAAACAAACATTTTTACATACAAGAAACAATCAACATATGATATTTATTCCACACTGAACGTACAGAACGGGTTCTTTGGTCTGCATTCTGAACATCCATTGTGACAGCCCATTATGTCTAAAACAGTGCTACACTGTTAATTATCAGAATAATTAAATATGTTATATGGTATGCCAGTAACCATAGCAACTAGCAGATTATACCTACAGGCTATGACACCAGTGAAGTTATTATTACTTTTTTTTTTTTTTAAACAGTTCCTCTATATAGAACTCGTAAAATGGATTGTGGGATCAAAGGGGCCCTCTCCTACACAACGTAGGAGTTTGTCTTGTGTAGGATATAAGTAATTCATGACTACTCACAGCTGCATGACCAGATACAAGTGGCTGGGACTCTCGTAGATATCTTCCAAGGCAACAATGTTCTCATGTTTGATTCTAAAGGAAAGAGGAGAAAGAAAAAGCAAATGAGCTTCTGGCTAAATCATTAAACCTGATTAATGGGTTTATCTGACCGACAAACATAATTTGTTACCATTATTGATGGTGCACAAGCGTATCCTAAATTATTAGGTATTATGACTGTTAGGCTCGCTGCAGGATGCAGTGGGAATTTTTTCCCCACAATAATATGATTGCAAAGCTAACCATTTCCAGACTGGGGATACACATTAAAGACACATTTAGTAGCTAAGACGCAATGCTGTGATAAGGAATGATTAATGTTACAGGCTATACTGCAATCATTAAACATAGAAAATGTAGATGATGTATAGTACATACGTAGTCAACCTCTGGCACTTCTGTGTTTGTAGACAAACAGGATTATTTATAAAGTGAGAATTCAGTTAAAGTGGGTTGCATATTTAAGACTAGAGTAGGCGAATTGAAAGCAAAGCTGACAGAGAATTTTGCCAGTTTGGCTATTTTGACCTTAAATTTGAAATTCACGTTCTACTCTCACTGTAGTGAATAATCCTGTATATCTCCTGCTAAGCTAAGCCAATCCAATATTAATATCTAAATATGATGGGTGTAAAACATATACTGGTAGTGCTACGCCCGGGTAGAGATGTTATAGAAACAGAGAAAAATGAATAACTGTATGTAAGTGTTCAGACAGGATATCCCTAATGTTAGTCATTTGTCAGGATTTTATTTGTCTATGTTAAAACAAGTCAAGTTGGAATCCTGGCCTTTTTAATTTATTGATTTCAATCAGAGAAAACACAAAAAGTGTTGCTTCTAGAAACATAAACTAGAGACAAAACATGCAAGTATCAAGGTGTTTTATTAATTTGAGAATTTTAAATTTAAAGGGACACTATAGTCACCAAAACAACTTTAGCTTAATTAAGCAGTTTTTGTGCATAGATCATGCCTCTGAAGTTTTACTGCTCAATTCTCTGCCATTTAGATTAAATCACTTTTGTTTCAGTTTATGCAACCCTAGTTCCAGCTCCCCTGGCTGTGACTGACACAGCCTGACACAGCCTGCATGAAAAAAAAAATGGTTTCATTTTCAATCAGATGTACCTTTCTTTAAATGTTTTCATCTCCTGCTCTTTAAATTGAACTGTATCCCAGCAACTTGGCTAGGGTCACTAATGACCAACGAGGATAAACTCATCAGAAAACGGGGTGGCCGCAAATTAAAGTCAGCCTGATATTAATGCACACATGGCTGACTGAATATTGGTCTGGCCAGCCATACTGGGGTCTGCACATTTGCAAAGCGCTGTTGAAGCACTCTTCCACAGGCTTAATAAGCAGAATGTAGATAGCGCAGCTTCACCGTATCTAATGATGGGTTTGCAATGCTCATGTTGAGGTCAATACACTGGTGACCCGGACAAGCAGCACATTGGGAACAGGACTTTAAAGCTGCTTGAGAACTTACACAACACATACACACACAACACATGTTCATTTATCTTCTCTTTCAAAGCAATAGGAGACAATCGATTGTCAGACATCTACACCAGTTCCTGGTTTCAGTTTATTTCATTGGATTTGTATCAAATCTGTGCTAAAAACCTGCACAAAATAATTACATTCAAAGATTTATTTAATTTTTTTACATTTTTGAAATGCATATATTTAATGGAATGTTTTTTGTATCATTGTTAGTCCAGTAATCCAAATGAATGTCAATATTTTGCCAGTGAAAATATTTCTTGGCAATAAAGTGTTTAGTGTACATATTGTGCTAGCCATAGATGCTGCATAATTGCTTTGTAAATTTAAATAGAAACGTGCATAAAAGCAATTGCAGTATACAAGTTATTAGCAACCTCTGAACGTGTTCTTGGTATCTAGCACCAAGACATTAGCAGCAGATCCTTAAAATGGACACTATAGGCTGTCATGTTAATTATTGCAGTTTCTGACAAAATGCAATAATTACTTTGCAAGGTTAAGACTGCCTCTAGTGGCTGTCATGTTGCGATGTGGGCCTCCATGGACTGTATGTGTTATTCCAGCACATCTCACAGGTGCTCAATCAGATTAAGATCTGGGGAGTTTGGAGGCCAAGGTAACACCTTGAAATCTTTGCCATGTTTATAAACAATTCCTTAGCATTTTATGCAGGGCATTATCCTGTTGAAAGATGCCAATGCCATCATGGAACATCCCTGCCCTGAAGGGCTGTACATGGTCTGCAATAATCTCAAGGTAGGTGGTATGTGTCAAATTAACATCAAGATGAATGCCTGGACCCAAGGTTTCCTAGCAGGACACTGCCCAGAGCATAACACTGCTGCCGATGCCTGCCTTCTTCCCATTGTGCATCCTGTTGCCACTTATTCTCCAGGTAAATGATGCACAAGCACCTGGTCATCCACTAGATCTAAAAAATGTAATACATCAGACCATACAACATTCTTCCATTACTCCTTGATCCAGTTCTGATGCCCACATCCGCATTGAAGGCACTTTCATCGGTGGGCAATCTGACCAGCCTATGCAGCCCCATACTTAGCAAACTTTTCTACCATGGCCAGCATTACGTTGTTCAGCAAATTGAGCTACAGTAACTCTTCTCTGTGATCGGACTAGACGGGCTAGCCTTCGCTCCCCACTTGAATCAATGAGCGTTGTGCGCCCATTACCGGGATGCCGTTTCACCGGATGTACTTCTTTGCACCACTTTTGGTGGGTACTAACCACTGCATACAGGGAACACCCCACAAGACTTTCCGTTTTAAAGATGCTCTGACCCAGCCGTCTAGCCATCACTATTTGACCCTTGTCAGAGTCACACAAATCTTTTTGCTTGTCCATTTTTCCTGCTTCCAACAGATGAAATTCAAGAACTGACTGTTCACATGCTGCCCAATATATCCCACCCCTTGACAGGTGCCATTGTAACGATATCAATGTTATTCACTTCACCTGTCAGTAGTTTTAATGTTGTGGCTGATCAATGTACAGTGTATTTAACTTTTTAATATAGTATTCAAATCTGTAAAATCGTAGAACAGATATATAGAAAAAATGTTTACCTCTGCTGACTGAGCAAGGCACTGGGTGCTGCCATATTGAATAATTATCATATATTTATCTTTCACACAATTAACTATTTTGCTGCAAGATGCTCTGTTATGAGAAACTTGTATGATGTGAGTACACACTTTTTTTTGGTTATTCACTACACAATAAATGGTGGAAAATGTTCTCCAAAACTGCTATTTTGGCTTAAAACTTGAATTTCCATTTCCAATTCTCTACAATCCCTTGTTTAGTGAACACACTTCAATTGACATCGGTATAATATTATTGGCTTTGTTTGTGCAGGGTTCATAAATTCCCTTATCACAGATATGAAACACATTACTATAAATACATTCCCATTATTTGAGATTGGCTCTCCTAAAACCTCGTTCGTAAAAACCCCTAAAAACCTAGAGCCGTCTGGATATTTTATCCTTGCATGGTTATACGGGATTGTACTGTATGTGATTAAATCCCAAACACAGTAGAATGTATGCTAATATGAACTAGCCTTGGAGCAATTTGCTTATGATGGTGCGTAAGCAGAACTGGCAGAATTATAAAATCTATATGTTTTCAGTCATTGGAATTCTGTTCATAGAAAACCTTCTGTCCATATTCAGCTGCCAGAATGGAATATGCCTGTGGATCTGCTCAGGCCTTACTCATAGAAATGTTTTACTTAACCCCTTATTCACTCAATCCTTCAAAAAGAAAAATATACATGAAAGGCATAGATAAAATGTAACATAATACACTGTAAACGCAATTGAGCTGGTCTTTCTTCACCAATTATTCAAATTATATCATTGTAAAGCACTGCGGAATATGTTGGCGCTATATAAATAATAATAATAATGAGGATAATTAGGGAACCTCATATATATATCCTTATTTTTTGAGATGTGAATTCCCAAAATGTTACAAGAATGTAAAAATTATGGCAACATGTTGGTGCAACTTTATACACAGCAAAAGTCCAAATTTGTTTGTGCGGAAATATTCTGGGAATTTTTAAATAATTGCATAATCTACCAACAGCTGTTTATTGCTGGGGGGATTGTATAACGGGCATTATTATTATTATTATTATTATTATTATTATTTGATTTATTTATAAATGTATTTCTCTATTTTGAGGAACACTAGGATAGTAAATTAAGATGGGGAAGTGGATCAGAAATGTATTCATTTATATAGAAAATATTTTACTATTTTTATTTAAAATTTTGGATAAAATTAGTACAGTACAAAACAGGAATGGACATGTTACAAGTAAGGCAGGAATGGGGAAAAAGATTTGGCCTGGGTATTCTTTAATCACAGCGGCCCGGGGTTGGCTATCGTGTCATCACCAATAACGTCCATGCCCCCCTCAAAGTGAGCATGTTGATTCAATGCTCTTCCAGAGCAGCCCATGCGCAGAGCCCTGCTGAAGTGCTCTCATATGAAAAAAGGGACCTGTGCAGCGCAATTGGATTTAATGGCATGCTTGTACTGCGTTTGCTTGTGACTTGTTTCTTGTGTCTCCATAAGTGGGATATCAGAGGACAAAAGGGCCAGGAAAGAATATTGCGCATGTGTTCGGAGGCTTCTTGTGGGATTGCGTGTACGTAGAGGGAGCTAAATGTAGTGTTGTGCTTTGTGTAAATAGGTCGGTTTCAGTTGTGTTTTGTATGTAGTATAATATGCGTGGCTAGGGGCTGTAGTGTGTGCGTGTTTTTGTGTGTATAGATGGAATAGTGTATGTATAGGGGATGCAGTAAGTGTGTGCATAGGGGCTGGTGTGTATGTGTGTGTAGGTGAAGTACTGTGTGTAGGGACTGTAGAGTGTGTGTTTAGGAAACATAATGCGTGTTTTTGCATACAGGGGATCTGGTGTATCATTGGGGATCCAAAGTGTTTACATGTTTATAGGGGGTGCAAAGTATGCGTATAAGGAATGTCGTATCTAAAGAGTATGCAGTGTGTATGAGGGGTGCAGTTTGTGAGGAGTGAGGTATTTGTAGGGGTGCAATGTGTGTGAAGGATGCAGTGTATGTGAGCACTGTAGTGTGTATGAGGGGTGCTGAGTGTGAGGGGTGCAGTTTGTTATCAGCCAAGGAGGCGGATCTGGGGCGTGGTCAGCACTGGCTGACCCACGTTATTCTGGAATAAAGGTGTGTTTTTACTGTATTTAAGGGGGGCCAGGGAGCTACATAGTGTTTTAACACTGTAGGGGCAGGAATACACATTTGTGTTTCTGACCCTACAGTGTTCCTTTAATTGTATTTTTTTTTTTTAACAGATAACTTAGGCAAGAATAAAAGGGATTTAGTTACGGTACGTTATCATACATTACACAAGCCTGCCACAAACACAATGTATCCCATTTTTGGCTTAACCAATCCTAACAACCAAGTGCCTGAGTCAGGTGTTAAAAAAAACTATTGAATTTTTTTAAATCTGTGAGCTTTGAAGCTGGTGTTCAGTGATCTAGTGTATACTGATTCTGTATGTTGAACCATTACCAGTCGTCACAGGACTGAATTGATTGGAGATAATGTGTACTTTTTCGAGACTGTAGACTTTTGGAAGATTTGATGTTTTCAAATAACATATAATGATGCAGTTTGAACATAACCCCAACTAACTACACTGTGTAAAGAAACAAAACTATAATTTATTTTTAGCTGTTTATATTTTACAGCATAAAATGCACATTACCGGCATTTACTTTGCTATCCAATGTAATCATAAAACATCAACCATTCTCCGATTAGCACACAGTATTCAGACCAATGTATTGAGAGCCAAAATCTGTAATTTAGCAGATTACCATTGCTTAATCTGAATGTGTATTCTGGCAAGACATGCACAAAACTGAGCTAGAGCATGAAAACCTTCACTTGTTACTAATCACTCTTTGATCTTTTCATTGTTTCATGTGACAACAGTCATCATATAGATTAAAGGAACACTAATACAACTTTATTGCATTTCATGAAGTGTGGACTAATGAATATGCCATATATTTTGCATGGTCAAAGCTTTAGTTTTTGCAACAAAAACATAAATGTTTTACAGAATGCTGCGCCATAAGCCTGCCTTATTAGCCACTCCCTTTCATACCAGAAAGACGTCCTTATCAAATGTATACACACAGTCTCAGCCCCAATAGCACTGGGTGAGCTGCTTTTAATTCACATCCTGGCTCCAGGTAGTCAAAGAAACTACTAACAGGTAGTCATATCTTCACTATGCAGTTGTATTCAAAATTATTCAAACCCCAAGCAAAAGCAATTGAAATAGTTCAACACAACAAATGCATCAAGTGGTTTCCCCAACTTCAACTGAAAATGCAACTTATAATGACTTCTAGAGTCTTAAAAGTATTCAACTCCTTGAATACAATCCCTCTACTTCAATGAATCCATCTGCCGCAGGCTACATGTTTCCAGTGCCAGAGAATGCAAAGCAGCCCCAGAGCAAGACCACCATGCTTAACTATAGCCAGAGTGTTTTCTTCAGCGTATGTATCATTCTTCTTCTTCCAGACATACTGTTGATCCATTGAGTCAAAAGGTTCCAGTTTTTTTTCATCGCTCCACAGAACAAAAGCCTAAAACTTCTGTGGCTTATTTATATGATTTTGAGCATATTGGAGACAACTTTTCTTCATTATTTGAATCAGTAGTGGTGTGTCTTGGAGTTCTGGCATGGAAACCTTCTGCGTTTAGTACGCGTCTTACTGTGCTCACTGAAACCAACAGCACAAATATGCAAAACAGATGCTGTGTCAAGCACCACAGCTTCATTAGTTACACCAGGTGTGCTTTAGCTGGAACACGTGAAATACCTGAACTGGTTAGGGGTTTGTTAAGTGTCACGTTTGACTGCATGTTAGAAATATGGCTAAGTCAAATGAATGGATCCTTGTCATCACCCTTCATAAACAAGGATCAGTGGTATGTCTGGAGGAAGAAGATTAAAGCATACGCTGAAAAGAACACGCTGGTTAAAGTTAAAGGACCACTATAGTGCCAGGAAAACTATAGTGCCATGAGGGTGCCCCCACCCTCAGGGTCCCCCTCCCACCGGGCTCTGGGGAGAGGAAAGGGGTTAAAACTTACCTTTCTCCAGCGCCGGGCGGGGAGCTCTCCTCCTCCTCTCCGCCTCCGATCCTCCTCCTCTCCTCCCTTTCGGCTGAATGCGCACTCGCGGCAAAAGCTGCATGCGCATTCAGCCGGTCTCATAGGAAAGCATTTACAATGCTTTCCTATGGACGCTTGCGTGTTCTCACTGTGATTTTCACAAACCCAAGAATATCACTGAACTGGAGGCCATTGCTCATGAGCAATGGGCTAAGACTCCTCAGTACCACTGCCAGAAGCTGGTGTCTGGCTATGCATCTCGTTTACAGCAGATCATAACAGCAAAAGGATGCTTTATTAGGTACTAAAGATGCTTGCCATGCAGGGATTGAATAATTGTGAGACTGGAGAAGTCATTACAAGTTGTAGTTGAATTTGGGAAACCGACTTGAAGCATTTGTTGTATTGAGCTATTTCAGTTGCTTTTGTTTGATTTGTTAATTGAAAACAACTGAAGGTCTGTACATTTTGACAATAAACCTAATCAATGTGGGTTTAATAAACCCAGACCACTTCATTAAGCTGAAGTGGTCTGGGTGCCTAGAGTGGTCCTTTAAGCATGGTGGTGGCTCGGTGATGCTCTGGGGCTGCTTTGCATTCTCTGGCACTGGAAGCCTGCAGCGTGTGGCAGGCAAGATTGACTCATTCAAGTATCAGGAAATAATAGGAGAAAACATTATGCCATCTGTGAGGAAGCTGAAACTTGGGCTTCCTTGGACCTCCCAATAAGGCAATGATCCCAAGCATACCTCAAATTCCACAAAGGCTTGGTTGCAGAGAAAGTCTTGGAAAATTCTACAGTGGCCATCACAGTCACTTAACTTGAACCACATAGAAAAGCTCTGGTAGGATTTGAAGAAGGCGGTTGCAGCATGCAAACCCAAGAATATCACTGAACTGGAGGCCATTGCTCATGAGCAATGGGCTAAGACTCCTCAGTACCACTGCCAGAAGCTGGTGTCTGGCTATGCATCTCGTTTACAGCAGATCATAACAGCAAAAGGATGCTTTATTAGGTACTAAAGATGCTTGCCATGCAGGGATTGAATAATTGTGAGACTGGAGAAGTCATTACAAGTTGTAGTTGAATTTGGGAAACCGACTTGAAGCATTTGTTGTGTTGAGCTATTTCAGTTGCTTTTGTTTGATTTGTTAATTGAAAACAACTGAAGGTCTGTACATTTTGACAATAAACCTAATCAATGTGGGTTTAATAATTTTATATACAACTGTATGTCTCCTTGGGTGTCCTATCCTTCTAATGTAAGTTGTTTTGTTTTTCAGTTCATTCAGTAGGCTGTCAGTGGCTGAGCTGTGTGCGTATTTGATAAGGAAGTCTTTTTCTGGAGTGAGGGGGTGAGGCTAAAGAGGCAGACTTATGGTTTTGCATTAAAGGACCACTATAGTGCCAGGAAAACATACTCGTTTTCCTGGCACTATAGTGCCCTGAGGGTGCCCCCACCCTCAGGGTCCACCTCCCGCCCAGCTCTGGAAAGGGGAAAGGGGTTTAAACTTACCTTTTTCCAGCGCTGGGCGGAGAGCTCTCCGTTCCGCCCCATCGGCTGAATGCGCACGCGCTGCAAGAGATTTACAATGCTTTCCTATGGACGCTGGCATGCTCTCACTGTGAAAATCACAGTGAGAAGCACGCAAGCACCTCTAGTGGCTGTCAATGAGACAGCCACTAGAGGATTAGGGGGAAGGCTTAACTGCCACTAGAGGCTGGATTAACCCATTTATAAACATAGCAGTTTCTCTGAAACTGCTATGTTTATTAAAAAATGGGTTAACCCTAGAAGGACCAGACACCCAGACCACTTTATTAAGCTGAAGTGGTCTGGGTGCCTAGAGTGGTCCTTTAAATCTGTATTGGTGGCCACAGTATCCTTTAATTGTATACAAAAAAAAAAACATTGGCAGTTTATTAAACCATATTGAGTCTCACAATTGCTAAAGCAGCAGAATTCTACACAACAGCCATGGGCGCTGTCATCTGACAGAATTCATTATGTTTGCATTCATGATTCCAAACTGACAATGCAATCACAGTGATCACTGCCAAAAGCCTTTAAGCCTACATAATGCAAATGGAATTGGTTAGCAAGCCATTAACTCACCTTCTTAGTTGTTTATTCACCACTTACTATACACTTACCATACAAATATTATATATACACACTAAAAAAAAAATAGGCAAAACGTACCAAGATGAATGTATCTGTCAAACGGATATTCATTCTATGGGCTCCATAGCATGCAGGTGGGTGCAGGTTATTTTCTGATCCTTGTACATTTACACCTACTCTTGTTTCACAATCAAAAAGGTATAGGGAGTGTATACATGTAAATGCACTTCTCCCTTACTGCTCCAATGTGCCTAAATGATACATACAGAGTAATGATACAGAGTCCTAGTATCAGCCTGGATAATTCCTGGTCTCACAGAAGTAGTGAGCGGTGTACAGAGGTGTGCTCTAGAGAATTACACAAAACTTTCACAGCCATCAGAAGACCAGTGAAACCAATGCAGATCACTTTACAATTGTGGCATCATGGAAATATTTAATAAAAAATATGGGGCCCCTTTAAAAAATGAAGCTTGAAGCAGGGGCCCATTCATCCCTAAAAACGGGCATCCAATAATACAGTTGATTTACTGATACCAGTACACAGTGGTTCCCAAACAAATCTTCATGACCCAGCAACAGTCCACGTTTTGTCAGGAGTGTTGCTCGACCATGAGGACAGGTTTAGGAACCACTACAATACAGTTACAGCATTGCTTGTTCTTAAACTTCTGTTGCTGGTTTGACTTGTTCCAGATCATGATGCTATCAACCTAACACCTCTTTTTAAAAATGATCCTATTAGTTAGCAAGCATGTTTCTGACAAGTTGTCTTTCTCCAGTCTGTTAGTAAGCAAGTCTTTCCTGGCTATGTTATGAGCCTGCCCCAACCCATTCATGACTATAGTTCAAACCTGTTCCAGTCTGCTCTTGTTATTTAGCCATTAAACTGAAAGAGTGTAATTAAACAATTTAAGTGTTAAGTCCTGTGGAGACAGACAGTAATTGCACTTGCTAGAAAAACAGGATTGTAAATATTTTATTGGATTTGGAGGTGTTTGCCATACAGAAATCCCAGTTCTATCTATCGATCTATCTATCGATCTATCGATCTATCTATCTATCGATCTATCAAAAGCATAAGGATAGCACTCTATGAACTTTAGTGAAAAATAAAACAACTTATATTCCATTTGTTCAGTAAAACATGTCTATTGCCTATATTGTATACACACACAAGCACACAAACGTGCTCTCTCTTTTTGAGATCTTTTCGCTTGACCATATTTAAATGGAAGCCTGACTGCAAGACATAGCAGTTTTGTTTAGTCATATCACTATGGCAACGAACCAGCCAGTATACACGGCATGACGTCATAGGGGGAGGTCCCAGGAAATGTGCAGATGTGGGGAGGAGAGGAGGATCATTGACACACAGGTGTGGGTGGTTTGGTAAGTTTGTTTCTCCCTATTTATAATGATTTTTGTTAATGTTTGTGATACTTTGTCCTGATGAAAGTTCCTGCGTGAATTGAAACGTTGACTATTGGGAAACTACAATAAAGAACCTTTATTTTTCTAAAAGACCTTGAGTGCTGACTATTTCCATATGCAGTGCAGTTGAGCACCGGGCGAAAAGGGCATGAAGCAGGAGTGCTAAGCTTACAAACTGTATATATATATATATTTGTAGTCAGGGACAAAAAGCCGAGTTATAGTAGTGGTAGTATAAGTCAGTTGTGGTGTGCCAAAACAGACGTTTGGGTAGGCCTGTAAAAGAGGGTCCACTAAGTGAATGCTAATATAAAGGGTGCAGTGGGTGGGCTGAACCAGGAAGTCTTGGCCCAGAGGAAAGGGAGGCCTGTGAATTTATAGGCTGGGTAAATCCCTCCCACAACTACAGGCTCCGCATTTTCATTTGTAGTCGGAACAATAAGTTGAGCTATAGTAGTGGTATAACCAGAGAGAGCCACGTGTGCCGGAAATCTACCATGACCATGAGATGAGCTAATCCAGAATGAGATCCTGGAATGTAGGAGTTTTAGTATGTGGTTAAGCAGCCGTGGATATATGTATATATATATATATATATATATATATATATATATATATACATATATATATATATATATATATATGTCTGCTTGTTGAACAGCTAAAAAGCTAACTTAAAAAGTGAGTAACATTGTTGTGTGTGTGTCTATGTATAACAAGTCTGTTTCCTTTAACCCCTTAAGGACCAAACTTCTGGAATAAAAGGGAATCATGACATGTCACACGTCATGTGTCCTTAAGGGGTTAAAGAAAACCCACTACGTTTAAACATAAATATATTTATGTTTGGATTTTTTTGTGATCCTTTATTGACCCTCACTTTAAAAAAAAAAAGGTGTTAAATTGAATCCACTATGAGATAGTCATTGCTTGGCAGATACTCTGCCACTTCTTAAATCATCAGTTGTGATGATCTCAGTCCAATTCAGTATCAATTCAGAATCCATTGCTTCTCTAAAATAAGCATTACCAGCATTCGGAGTTCAGCATGCTAGTGTGTGACAATGTGAACATGAATACCTTCAAATATCAAAGTCTCAGGAAGTATGAGAACATATGCCTCCCAACCTTTCCGAATTTAGCGAGACAGTCATGATTTTCGGGTCCGGCTCCGCCTTGGTTACTGCAGGGTCTGTCCTCAGTGGGCAGGCAGCCTGGTGTGCATTCATGCCAGGCTTTTTTCTGGTTATATTTCTGATTATTGGAAAGAGTCCAGAACCAAGGAGTTAATCCTGTATCTTAATACATTTATTTTCTGATGGATGTGTGGATAAATAAGTCCTGATTCAGTCCCCCATTCAAATCTGTTATTTTTGGAGTTGCGGCAAGCCTTTTTGAGCAAGGGATTTAACCTCACCCAATTTCTGTTTTTGTTTTCCATTCCCTTTGCCTAATCTCTCTCTTTAAACTCCCTATATTGATCGGAGTTGACTTCATCAGTTTCAGGTTACCTTATTGCCATCTCTGCCTTGGTCCATCCATCTAAGAGGTACACCTGTTTCATTTTTTGAGACAATCCCACATTACAGATTTGTCATGTGACAAAGGGAGGGCAAGGCAAAGTGTGCACTTGTAAACATGCCTTATACCTGGCATATAATAAACAGCTCCTCAGCAGTAATCAGTGTATGGGAAGCCCATATTGGCTGCCTGTGTCACAATATCTGTCTACTGCATTGTCTCTGATGCCAACAAGCTATGAGTAACCAACCAACTGTAATGTATTTTGCAGACACAAGAGAGAAATTCTCTGTTCTGCCCTCACATTTTCAGGCATCATTTTTGCATCGGCACAAGCGCACATTTTGGCAAAGATTGATGTGGAGTGATGATATCAGGAGTCTGGTTTATTTAAGCTCACCTTGCAGCTCATTATTTTGTCATTCTGACTCTGCTGTTTGTCACAACCTATTCCAATTGTGTTTTACCACAGTTTGAATGTGGTCTGTCACTTACTGATATACGATATCTTTTCCTGCTAATCGTGGTGTTTTTTCATAATGTCTGCTATTGCAGAAGTACTCTCTGAATGATATATCCTGGTCTTTGCAGATAATCACTTTTTTAATGTAATTTACTACATGCAATGTAGTATATCACAGTTTTCAAAAGACAAAGTCTGCTCTTTACAACATCTAGTCTTCTCATGCTGGTGTTTATCGTAATGAGAATTGTTATTTCTCAAAACATTACACTATCCACTGGGTCCTCAACGGGATGATCTTCTCATTTTACAAATTGAGATAATTGTGATAACCCTTACCATCATCTATCACATTTCAGTATCATTGTGATTCCTTCTTTCCTGCCAGTGCTGTAGATTGGTTCGCATGAGTTCGGAAAAACGGAATGACGTAGCCGCTACATGTGGACAGAGTACCAGGAAATAAAGAAGGGGAGTAACTAATCGGCAGCTAAAGTGAGATCACAATTTGGAAAGGAAGATCAATCTAAGCAATAGCAACTGAAGAGGAAGGAGCACACCCATGGATCCACCAACGAAGGAACACCTTGCCACTATTTACTGTAAATGGATAAAAAGACCACTCACAGGGGATTTGATAGCACTATACAAACATATACAGGCTCAGCTCTATACCAACCCAACGGCACAAATCCGGATAAACGGAGCACTGACGAACCCGTTCCAGATATATAATGGAACCAGACAGGGGTGCCCACTCTCTCCCCTAATCTTCGCGTTGACGCTGGATCCGTTTCTGCGGAGGATCAGACAGAACGTAAACATACAGGGCCTCACAGTTGGACCGACACAACACAAAACGCTAGCATATGCGGACGACCTGCTGTTTGTGGTCACACATCCAGAGACCACCTTACCGGCGATACAGGCAGAATTTGAAGAATATGGGCTGATCTCCAACCTTCAGATAAATTACACTAAGTTGGAGATCCTCAACCTCACCATAGATCAATCCCACAAACGGACACTTCACCAGAATCGTCAGCTGGTCGGTCGCCAGCAGAACAAAACCATGGACCCAGCTAGAATCCGACATCACTGTGGATACCCAGGGCCGTGTACAAGCATAAACACATTACCAACCCATTCGTGGCGGCGACCATGAAGATCTGGCACAGACAAGGCACGAAGCAATACCTCACGACGGATCCAGGCCCGCTACTGCCGTTGAGAGGCAACCCAGACTTCCCAGCAGGAGACCACGGCCCCACGCCAGGCCCGAGGGGACGCACAACAACTCCCCGCATGATGGATGTCCTCCAGCGCCCATTTGAAGTCCGCGGCGTCACAGACCTTTTTCCAGATAGAACACTTACCTTTGCACACACACTGGCAAGAGCACAAATAGTAGGATATGCTCGGTCCATCCCGCAAAAACCATCATTACTGAGAGAACCCACACAATTCGAACTACTCTGTACGCAAGAAACTGAAACCTCGCGTGCTATTTCACAGATATATGCAATGCTGGTTACAGGAAGGTATATACTGGCACCCCGATGTATGAGAAACTGGGAGGAAGACCTGGAAGAACCCATGACAGAAGCGGACTGGGACAAAAGCATCACCCTGATACAAAAAACACCGAGCTCGGCAAGGCTGCAACAAAACTCGTACAAAATATACACCAGATGGTACATGACACCGACGGCGATCCACGCCAGGAATCAGGAAACCCCAGACTCCTGCTGGAGATATGGAAAAGAGAGAGGCACATTCATACACACCTGGTGGACATGCTCACGACTCCGACCATTCTGGAACACAATTAGAGAGGTAATACATGAAGTAACGGACGAAATGCTTCAGAGTTCCCCAGCAACGTTCCTCCTACATCACACGGATATGTCTATACCGACATACAGTAAATCTGTTATCCCACGGCTCTTAAACGCAGCCAAAGCGACGGTCCCAATATACTGGAAGCAGGCCACCACACCCTCCATCGCAAGATGGGTGGAAGAGGTGGAAGCAACCAGGAAATTCGAAGACATGAAGGCAACCACCCCGAACCTTAGAGATCGCTACACCAAACGCTGGTTTCACTGGATTAGACTAACCACCTCTGACGCTTTTCAGAACCGCATGGCGACACAGTAGGCGAAGGAGGAGAGTATTAAGCCAAAATAAATACGGCACTAACATGAAAAGTTGGGGACCGGCGAACCGAGACCGCGACAGGGGATGGAATCACCCACCATCACCAACCCAAAACACCCACATACACATAGACGAAACACGACTTGCCACCACATATAGACTTATATCCAAAGGACAACTGGAGGCGAGACAATGAACAGGCTAGTCAGGGACATACACAAGTGAACACACAACACATACGAGCGGCAGTGTACCAAGACTTCAAACTGCGCTGCCTGAACCAAGACCCACTACAAACACACGGACGGCCAAGACGTAAAGCAAACGGCCACTGCGGTCAGATAGCACCAGACGGAAGTTGCGAAACCACACGATCTGAGCGCCACACACATCCACAGCCCAAACACAGACCTTTTTGATCCACCCCAAAATCCACAGGACAGCACCACAACCACGCACACAGGCGAACCCACCTAAACGCGACGGCACCACGACAAACAGACAGCGACTCAGACACACAAACCGGAACCACAAAGACGCAACACTAGAGGCAGACACACAGAGCTCCAGAATAGAGCAACACAACATAGACACAACCATGGACACACGCAATAGAGGAGACACAGACTTACCGCAGAAGGTTTCACCATTACTAGCAGAGGGGAAGGACACGAAACGTACAAAACAAATACAACCCCAATATACACGAGCTGGTAGCCACAAGACACACTAGAACTCAGGGCTGCAGGCAAAAGGCCAGAGTGCGCAAACACTAACCCATTTTCGCAAGATGGGCCTTCACTGCAGTTTATGGCAACAGGGATAAATACGCAAACACAGGCATCTCAGAAGAAAACAGTGTATTTTTAAAATATGTCATCCACAGTGCACTCCCCAAATAAGGAAGTCGTCAGTTAAATATAAAGTGTGGAATGTAAACTGTACCATGCAACACTTTGTTCAAACATGTAATATAAAAGTCACGTAAATAAATTGTTCTATGGTACCCTTAAGAGCTAAAGTTCACGGACAAGGGCCGTGACACATCACACGCAAGGCTACATGACATTAGTGCTACACTGCTTAAAACCGCTGACTCAACGACTGGATCCCATACCCAGAGCACCTAAGACCAAACCCCCGCAGGGGAGAGCCTATAACACATCAGTCCATGTCGCATACCTAGCGGCAAAATGTGCGAGACGCACCTTAATGAAAGCACCCATTAACGAGCCACACTAGTACCATTCAATGAGTTGATAGCTGAATACACGTTACTAACTGCCACTCCTAATTGCCACTACATACCTGACAACAACGCCCTAACAACGCAGTACCAAGCAGGTTCAACGCCTTTTGTATGTCTAGCTTTGCAAGGCCTATGAATACCTAATATTTGTCATTGCGTGTTTATTTTGACTTCTACGCCTCTGCGCAGGCAACTGTGTTACTCTGAGCTAACTGGAATATGTCTGCCTCACGTTATCTACACATTCAATATGCACGCCTCTGCGTAGGCAACTATATGCATTAATAATACCCTGTTCAACACCCGTGTTTGTATTGATGACAATAAACATATTTAAAACAAACATATACAGGCTCAGTACGAACCGCTATGTGCTAACCTGTTCATTAGTAGAAATATACAACAGACAAGAGGTCACCAATTAAGACTGGAAGAAAGGCGTTTTCGCTAACAGCACAGGGTTCTCTAGAGTAAGAAGGTTGTATTATCAGATTCAATGGATAATCTAAAAAAGGCTTTGAGCTTTTTTAAATAAACAAAATATTCATGCACATAATTGGTATATATGGAAGCCGGCAGTTGATCCAAGGCGAAATCTGATTGCCATTATATAATCAGGAAAGATTGCTTTACCTGTTTGTGGCATAATTGGACATTTTTGAGCATAATTGGAAATAGTTTTATTTTGCCTTCTTTTGGATTAACAGCATACAAGAATGGGCTTCAGGGTTGAACTTAAAAGACATTATTAGTCTGTTTAACAGCCTAGACAATTATGCAACTATGTACTAAAGAGGGTGGTGTGATGAAAAGTGCATTGGAAATAAGTACATTACAGGCATGGTGTCTCAATAAAATGGGACTCTTCATGGCACTCATAGCATGTCTCTTTTCAGCCAGACATGATAGTTTGTCAGAATAAGGGTCAGATTATGTTAGTGTTCTCAGTTTATAACTGGATATTGAAATTGACACTGGCAATGTAGCAAGCTAAATTACCTCTACAGCCTTAGAGGGGCTGTCTCAGGATGCTGGGAAGAGCCATATTTTTTGTAATACCTATCAAAATAGTTTAACAAACAAATGGAGGGATAATGCCCATATTTTCTTGGCCACCTAACCACTACATGAAGCTGTAAAGGATATAGTGTTTAGAATACCATTTGACGTGAAATGCTTATTGAAGGAGCATAGTATTTTATGCTAGAACATTGAGGTCTTCATGCTTTAGCATGAAATTGCAAAAGCAAAATCCAAAGCAATGAGAACAATGTTATAATACAAAGTATTCTAGTAGTATTAGCTTTTCTCAAAAAGAATTTTATTTTACCATAAGGTATTCCACTTTAGAATGTACCTTCAAGAAAAAATAGAATGTATAGGGTAGGACTTCGTATGTCACGTATGTCCTTATATGTTACCGTGTATGAAGACAGCCAGTGGCATATCAAACCCATGATGAACTTAAAGTGTTTTTGTCACTGTAACAGAGTGACAAGCTGACTGTTGCTTACCTCTTAGCTGAACAGCCATCATGCTCCACAGTGAAAGTCAGAATGGGCACATTAGTCTAATGGGTGAATTATCAAACATTTATTTATAAAGTGATTCCTGGGGTACGTTTGCTAAACAGCAAATTATGATGAACTGAAAATGTAAATAAAAAAATGTATGCCCAAAACAACAAATGGTTTTTAAATAGTGTGTGTATGTATGTATATATATATATATATACACAAAAAATGTTTCTTGGCACTCACCCTTTCATGTAAATAATCCAATTTAGCCTAGGTGCAATCCCGTGTTGAAGATATATAAACAAAAGAAAAGAGATGCACTCCAAGGACTTAATAAGTGAAAAAAATGGGTAATTTATTCCAATAGGTATTGAATTAAAAATTAGCCGACGTTTCGGGTCTTTCTCAAGGTCAATGTACCTAGCTATAAAAGTTATATATAGGGAATAAGAAAATGTACTTAACACACTGCTTTTAACACACTTTATTTTGGGTTACCCTTTCATTGGGTACAAAGTGACACCTTTTATAGTGTATATGATATCACGATATTTTTTCACTTTCGTTCAATTTTTTTTCATATTTATGCTGCTTAATGCACATTGCACTTTCAATATATTTAATGTGATAGCATATATACACATTTTATAAACAGTTATTATGCATTTCACTTGCACACCCGGGATACATACCTGAGACCATTATACCAATCTTATAATTGTGTTTGTTTATCGGTATCCTAGCAACACCACGTCATCACACATGCATCACGTGACCGCGGGTTTTCACTTCCGGTTTCACTTCCGGGTTTGCACAAAGGGATTCAGGGGTTTCTTCATGATTGGTGAGTACATTTTCTTATTCCCTATATATAACTTTTATAGCTAGGTACATTGATCTTGAGAAAGACCCGAATGGGTTGAAACGTCGGCTAATTTTTTATGCAATACCTATTGGAATAAATTACCCCTTTTTTCACTTATTAAGTCCTTGGAGTGCATCTCTTTTCTTTTGTTTATATATATATATATATTGTGATCCTTGTCAGCAGGTAGCACGGTCCTCTAGGGCAAAAACATGCACAGTCCTTGTAATTCATATACTCCAGGCACTTTATTTGTAAGTTCACACAGGATACAGCAGTAAAATGAAAACATAAATGTAACAGAAAACCCTATAAACAAAACCTAGCTCGGTCTGAGCACTAACTCACTTTAGGTTCCCTATCTCTCAGGGTTAAACTAAACACAATATTGCACCAACCTTATTAGAGAGCAACGCTCTGCTATCTAACCTGTTGCTTTCCTTTCTGCACTCCCAGTGCTCCAAGCCAGCCTTGCCCTGACTGCTTTGCTTTCTGCACTCCCTGTGCTCCAAGCCAGCCTTGCCCTGACTGCTTTCCTTTCTGCACTCCCAGTGCTCCAAGCCAGTCTTCTTGACTATCTGGAGAGAACAGCCTCTCTCTCCTACCTGCTTCCTGGGAGGAAGCCAGCAATCCCTCTCCTCCACCTGCCTAGCAGGGAGGAGTTTATTTCCACTGCAATAGCTCATTAACTGCAGCTGAGCAGTGGGTTGGAGACGATCCAAAAAACCCTGGCCTGGATCTATGTCTCCCCAGAAAACCACTAAACTGTGGAGTGGAGCATTGGCCCACCCTTCTCTCCAAATGCTCCACCCCAGGGGCCCATAACTAAGCAAAGCTTTGTGTTGTGCAACACAGAAACTACACATACTTCCCCTGGGGTTAAAAGGCCTATCTGCCTTCACTTTATCACATAATATATATATATATATATATTTAGTGTAGATTGGATTAGCCGAATTAGTCCAGTAGACAAAATGCCAAAATACCAGAGTATTGCAGTATGCAATAATACCTTTTTTTATTGGACTAACTTTGAAATATAATGTTAGTCCAATAAAAAAGGTATAATTGCATACTGCAATACTCTGGTATTTTGGCATCTTATATATATATATATAGAGAGAGAGAGAGAGAGAGAGAGAGAGAAAGAGAGAGAGAGATTGTTATATCTATATATATCTATATATATATATATATATATATATTTCCTGGCCATATCCATGGCAGCACAACAATGGGTAGCTCCTCCCCATCCCTAGTTAGACAGGTATAAGTACCTCCTCCTACCCCTCCTACCCTTAGTCTTTTTGTTCCTGTCCTATCTCTAGGACAGATTAGTCTTTTCAGACAAAGAACAATTTTTTTTTCATGGCTTACTTTAAGGGTTTTTACCCTTGGCCCCCGGGGAGTTAAGCCTCTCTTCCTTGGGAAGCTCCAGTATATGGCCCTGTGCAAAGGTGTCCCCCTGGAGAACCCCCCAGTGACCGGGGGAAGCTTGCAATGACCCTAGGGGTAGCAAGCATAAGGAGCCACTACCCTACTGACTGCAGTGACCATAGGGGTGGCAGGTATGGGCAAGGCATAAACAGGATCGATATACCCGCTTCTACATTCATTTTCCTGGTTAATCCTGCCTTCTCTGATAGGGAGGCATTCCTCCTCTTGATTCAGCAGTTCTCTGCCTGGTGTTTATTCTCCCTTTTGGGGGAGTACAGGGCTTCCCTGGTGATCTAGGGTTCCCCCTGTCCCTATTCGCGCAACTTTCGCCACATTTCTGGCGGTCTGCTGAGGTTGGGAGACATGGGGTCTCCTTGCTGGCTTGGCGTCTGGTTTTTGCCATTGCGTTCGCGTCATGCCGTTTTTGCGCATGCGTGGAAGTGCCGGTTGCGCATGCGCGGTACGTCACGGTTCTGATTACGTCATTCAGTAGTTTGGGCGCCCTTTTTAAAGTGCCAATACTGAAATTTAACTTTCCAACACAGTCCCTTGATAACTTAAAGCGGTACAGTGCGGTCTTCACCCAGTTTTGTAGTGCAGACTGAAGGTAAGTCTTTTAAAGGCACAGTTGGTCTGTTTTTTGTTTTTTATTCAGTTGATGTTTTTTGAACCTTATTTTTAAGCCTTATAGTATTTTATGGGCTTAATTTTATAGATGAATTCATCTGAGATCATGGATTCAGACTCATCAGTTCAAAGTAAAAGGTCACTATCTAAATCTCAGGGGTAGGCCATTTCCTATATTTTTTCTTCAATTTTTCTTCTAAACAAAAGAGTGCTGACTAATATTTTTCCCTTATTATAGTAGTACTAAAGGGAAAAAGACAACTGGAACATCCAAAGGAAAGTCTACCGCAAGGTCCCTTTGCGAAGCATGTGACAAGTTGGCCCTGGAGGGGAAGCGCCTATGCTCAGATTGCCTACAGGCCGCAGGATGTCCCGCATCATCCACCCCGGATTTGATGCTAATTATTCAGAATGCTGTATCCCAATGCATTAAAGAGGCTGGCAGAACCCACAAAAGACCTAGATATCCAGATCCTCCCGACTACTCCCAATACGACTCTTCAGATGTGTCTATGGAGGAGACATACAGGGAGAGGTCATCTTCCTCGGATGAGGAAAAACAGCACGCTCCTGACACTTTGGACCCAACCGAAGTGGATCACTTAATTTCCAGGGTCCGCAAGTCTCTGAGCATGAAGTAACCTTCAAGAGAAGAGCGTTCTACATCCAGTTGATACTTTTCTGACCTCAGAAAAAAGAGGGTTCATTTCCTGGTTCATGAGGCGATTAAGGGCATCATTATGGAAGAATGGTCCAAAACAGAGATGTAACTTCCCAATCAGGGGAGAATTTCTCGCCTTTACCCTTTTGACAAAAAGGACGCAGGCCACTGGGAGTCAGCCCCTAAAGTGGATGCAGCGGTGGTAAGACTGGCCAAGCGCACTACATTGCCAGTGGATAATGCAGGATATCTAAGAGACTCCATGGATAAGAAGATGGACTCTAACCTGTCCAGGGTGTATGTGACAGCAGGCACAGGCCTCCACCCCGCGGTAGCCCTTACCTTGGTCTCCAGAGCTTTGAAGATCTGGCTGGAAGGCTTGGAGGAGGATATCAAAGAGGGCAGAAGCAGATCTAACCTCATGGGCAGTCTACAAGACATTAAGCTGGCCGTAGATTTCACTACTGAAGCCTCAGTGGATATGGTCAAAGCAGTGGCCAGGAACATGGCATTTTCCATCTAAGCTAGAAGGGCTTTGTGGCTCAGATCCTGGTCATCAGATGCTTCATCTAAGAATAGTCTCTGCTCTTTACCGTTCTATGGAGACATGCTCTTTGGTAAGAACCTGGATGATTGCATTAAGAAAGCGGCAGATGGCAAGAATGTTTTTTTTACCTCAAGATCGTAGGCCTAAGAGATCTTTTCGACCCAAAAGACCTTCAGATCAATCTTCCTTTCGGGACTTCAAATCCTACAGACCAGGTAGAGAATACAGAAGATCCCAGCCTTAGAGAGGGGGACAGTCTTCAGTCAGTGGAGGAAGATTCAGAGGCTCTGCATTCAGCAGGAACACAAGAGCTTTATGACGGGTTGATCTCCCAGCCTGGAGGGGTAGGAGCACGCCTCCTCCTATTCCAAAAGAGATGGAAGTCTTCTACCAAAGACAAGTGGGTGCTGGACATCATCAAAAGAGGATATCTTCTGGAATTCAGAGATGCCCCACCTCGTTGCAGTTTTCAAATTACAAGATGGCCGGGAGACAGAGACAAGAGATTGGCTCTTCTGGAGTTTATTTCTTCCATACAGCAAGAAGGCGTCATTATGGAGGTTCCAAAGGAGTAAAGAACACACAGGTTTTATTCTCACATATTCCTCACAAAGAAGTCCTTAGGAGCATGGAGACCCATTCTAGATCTTCACACTCTCAACAAGCGATTGAACATAAGAAGATTCAAAATGGAGTCACTTCAGTCCATCATCAAAGCAGTCTTCCCAGGGCAATGGCTGATGTCTGTAGATCTGCAAGATGCCTACTTCCATGTTCCGATCGCTCAACTGCATCAAATATATCTGAGATTCGCAGTAGAAGGAGGGCACTTCCAGTTCCGAGCCCTTCCCTTTGACCTCAGTACGGCTCCTCACACTTTCTCAAAGATCCTGGTGATCCTGATCGCAGAATTAAGAAAGAGGGGCATTGCCATTTTTCATTATCTGGATGACATCCTGGTGCTGTCAGAGGACAGGTACACTCTCAAGCAACAGGGACAGATCTGCATTCAGTTCCTGCAGGAACACAGCTGGAAGATAAATGGAGAAAAGAGTCACCTTATTCCTTCACAGTCCATGCTTTATCTAGGAGCCCTTTTCAACACTGCACTGGGGACAGTTCAGCTCTCAAGAGAAAGATGAGTAAAGCTCATCATGAATGTGAAGGAGATACGACAAGTCAAGGTCGCCATGGCAGAGAAAGTCATGAGCCTACTAGGATCCATCTCATCAACCATAGGCTTGACAAGATGGGCGCAATGGAGAATGAGAGCACTCCAGAGGAATTTTCTTTCCCAATACAGAGGGAAGAATCTACTCCAGCCCATCAGGATTTCCACCCCGGTCCATCTATGCCTGACATGGTGGATGAACAAGAAGACTCTGTTCTCAGGGTTCCCCCTGGGGAACATTCCCTGGATTACTATAACGACAGACGCCAGTTACTGGGGTTGGGAAGCCTACCTTCAGAATGAGGTCAAGTGGGTGAAGGTGAGAACGGACAATGCTACAGTAGTATCAATCATCAAGGAGGTACCCGAAGTCGCAGGATGGTAAGGTTGATGATTCCCCTTATGTCTTGGGCACAGAAGAACCTTGCAGGGCTAGTGGCGATTCATCTGCCAGGAGTGCAGAATACAGTAGCAGACTTCCTCAGCAGGGTAAGAATAGACCCAGGAGAGTGGAGCCTCTCAGACAAGTCTTCAAGGATATTGTCAAGAAATGGGGTCTTCCTCAGATAGACGTCATGGCCACCAACAACAACAAGAAGCTCCAGGGATTCTTCTCGAGGGGTCACGAACCGCAGGCCCGGGAGAGGGATGCCCTATCATGCAGATGGGTGTTCACAAAGGGGTATGCATTTCCTCCATCTCCCCTCATATTTCCTCTACTAAGAAGGATTCGTTGGATCAGTTTTCATGATCCTGATTGCCCCATACTGGCCTCGCCAGCCTTGGTTCCCTCTTCTTCTGAGCCTTTGTCAGGAACCTCCATGGGATCTTCCAGCAGTTCCTTCTCTTCTGCACCAGGGTCCTATCCTACACCCAGACCCAGCATCACTCAACCTGAAGGCCTGGAGGTTGAAAGGGAAAGGCTTCTAGAGAAGGGTTTCTCGGCTGCAGTCACAGATACCCTGTTACAGGCTCGGAAGCGGTCCACTTCTTCTACCTACTATAGAATTTGGGATGCTTTTTCTTCCTGGGCCTCTCCCAAGCAGGTTAACATACAGCATCCGGCTATTAAAGACATCTTGAAGTTTCTACAAACAGGTCTGGATAAGGGTTTGAGCTACAATACCTTAAAGGTACATGTCTCCGCTCTTTCAGCTCTCACTGACCACAAATGGGCCTTTAATCCAGATGTATCCAGGTTTCTTGCTGCAGTCCTCAAGATTAAACCTCAGATCAAGCCATTTGCTCCCCCATGGGATCTACCCCTGGTATTACAAGCCATGAAGTCAGCTCCCTTCAAACCCTTGGAGTCCATCTCTCCTCATTTTCTTACCATCAAGGGTGGTGGGGGGAGGCGAGGCTGAGGGTGGTGAGGTGAGGCTGAGGGTGGTGGTGAGGCTGAGGGTGGTGGTGAGGGAGTTGGGGTGGTGGGAAGGCTGAGCAGAACCTACCTTTTCTTCCCTGGTGGTCCAGTGGGCTCCCTGGTGGTCTGGTGGCCACTGCTTCCGGTCTGCAGCTCCGCAGAGCTGCAGACCATCAGAGCGTTGGCGTGGTAACCCGCGGCAACGCTCTGATTGGCCCGTTTTCGCGAGACACATGGTCTGCAGCTCTGCTCGCTGCAGACCGGTGTCTGCGTTGGCTGGCCGGGCAACCAGGAGGGGCCTCGCACCCGGCGGCTTGTACCGTTAGCCGCCGTGCCCCCTCCTGGTGTCAGGTCCTCGATACAGACTGCCATAAGGTGGTTTAGGCGGCCGCGAGGCCCCAGCCAGCGCGAGGCCTTAGGCGGCCGCCTAAACCGCCTAATTAGAGAGCCGCCTCTGTATATTAATATATGTGGAATTGTCAATACAGCAATAATCATTTTATATTCTAACAAGGATGCTGGACTCATACAAATGTCATCATGTCCCTTCCAAACATTTTAATGAAAGGTATTTTTTCTTCTGCACTAGTATTTCAAACCCTAAATCATTTAAAAATATGACATACACACACACAGCAGTGTTAATTGTCGACTAACATTTTTTAGATTTAGTTGACTAAAATCTGACTAAAATTAAACAATACAGATGACTAAAACGAATGTGGCTTTTTAGTCAAAATTTACCAAAAACCAATTTACCAAAATAAAAAACATTTCAAATCCACTGTTTCTTTTTTTTTGTGTGTGTGAAACTTTGAGCTTGAAAACATCTTACTAAAGTAAATATCCACAAATAAAATTAAATGGGGGATGTGTTTGATATTAAAAATTTTTTTTTTACCAAAAACCAACAAAATTAACACTGCTGCCTAGTACTATATAGTTCTAGTTGTACCCAATAAACATACCACTGCATATATACTTTTTTAGCATAGACCAAGTGAAGCTAGGGATGGTAATAAATGTGTTAACAAAAGGGTAGGAAAATGTTTATTTTTCTAAATTTTCTAAATAATTTTTAAAAATAGTTAATCCAATTTTAACATAGTATTTATATCTTCAAGAGCACATCTTCAAATGCTAGAACACTCTATAGTTAAATGTACAAAACTAATCAGGTAAACAAACTATTTAAGGAATCAGGGAAACTGCCACCAAGTGGGCCTTCTCTACACAATATATGATCTATCACTATATTGTAACCAAAACGAGATAGACAGCCTATGGCTCTCAAAGCTATTGTAGACCATATCTCGCATCAGAGCAAGTCAGCTTCCAGATGGCTGAGCATGCCAACAGGTGTAGTCCATAACATCTCTGAGTGCCAGAGGCTGCCCATCAGTCATGCATGACCTGGCATTTACAATTTCCATCCCACCACCGCTCTTTGAATGCAGTGATTATCACACCCAGAGAGCACAAATGGAAAATAAAAAAAACTTTGTAAGAATTGCAGCTGCCTGTGTTCTGCTATTAACCTGCTGACTGGCAGAAATAAACCACAGAGCAGATAATAGCCCTTGTCAAACATTGCTGACAGCATTTCATCTCTTCGCATGGCCATTAAATCTACTAACAACAACACGTTTAATGTTAACTAACTGCATCCTAATGTCACAAGGTAAACATGAAATAGACTGTGTGACAAGGACAAGTGCTGAATCTTTCGTTAAAATAATGTTTACTGGGTTCATCAGTACAGAATATTTGAAAGGACATGATGTTAATGTGCTTGGGTAAGAGCTGGTAAATGCTAATGTAGCATGTTTATATTTAAACAATTGCCCATACAGGCATGGCTATACCCTAAAGTGTAAAATATTGGGAATTTTAAATGAATTTCAAAGTTTACTCTACAATAACCAATCTAAAACTATAGTGGCTATTCTAGGCTAAGATATGAAATTCACTTTAAATTGCTGAATTTCCATTAATTCCCACTGTAGTGAATAAACCTGGTATATAAGGTTTGGCCAGAAAAGGTCCAGCCATTGTTAATATCATGCAAATTCCTTGCCGACATTAATGTAATCTGGTAGCCAAGGAGAGTGGACTGGAATGCGCATGTGTGAACAAGGACTATTTCACTGTACTAGTCAGTGGGGGTGCAAGACCCTGTTGGGTAAGCATGTGTACTATGTGTCCGTCATATTCAAAATGATTGCACGAGTAGAGCAACAAAATTGCATCAAATTTTGCAGAAGCTTGAACATTCCTCCGCAGGAACTATTTGGATGATTCAGAAGGCTTTCGTGGATGATGCAATGAGTGCAGTGCAAATAAAAGTGTGGCACAAACGCTTTAAAGATGGGTAAAAATCTGTTGAAAGATTTGGCACCTGCGACTTCTGGCATTTTCCAAAACTAAAATCACATTTGAAAGGGAAGAGATTTGAGACCTGTAACGGAGCTCCTCGTACTCCGACCGAGTACCCTCCGTTGACGGATGCTCCTAGCGCTTCCTGAGGACTCCAAGCGCTGCAGCAGACACCACAACCACCGCAGACTCCGCAACCGCCGTATCTTGACTGGAGTCTCACCGTCTTCCTTCCACCCTGGATCAGCTTCTGTCCTCCAGGACTGTGTGGGAAAGAACTCTTCCTTCCACCCTGTATGAACCTCCAGCATCCAGGACTGTGTGGTGAAGACCCCTCGTCCAAGGAGGGCGTGTCAGGAACAAGCTCTTAAAAGAGCTAAGTGACTCAAGCTCAGGGGAGCATGCAGAGCATAGCAATCCCCAGTGTGATTATAGCAGTTCCCTCCAATAACGAGACAAGGCTACGTATTGAGGGTCAAGAAGATCTGATGTTTAATGGCACACACTCTGCTTTTATGAGATTCTGCCCATGCAAGGGAGACACCCACATAATTAGCAGTATAACCAATCGGAACAATATACATTCGGGGAAATTCCCAACCGTCAGATAATCACATAACATAATTAAAACAGAACAGTAAAAATACAGTTTTTATACATGTGCTATAACTTCCAAACTACACATCCAATCTTCATAAAAATTACATATTTGGAATCAATCCATTAAGGGGAGCAACATATTAAAAAATGGCACAAATCAGACAAGGGGTTCAAAAGTTAGCAAAAGTGTCTTTTGGGGCCTGGCTAGCAGCATGGTTTTCTGGCCCAAACTGGTTTTACAGAGGCCTCTATCCTGGACAATGGGGAAAGTAATCCAATTATCCAGGGATAGAGGCAGACTCCATTAACCACATGTTAGCAAAAGACACAAAAAGACACAAAAATTCATAACTCCTATTGAACTGAACAGAACCCCCACATTCAACCTATCCCCAGATGGCTTGGATCTGAGCGCTCAGTATATCCAAACAGCGCTCAGATCCCACAAATACAGTCAAATCGCCATACACACTAGGTCCATAGTCATGGGGCAGAAGGCTGGCAATTAGGCTTCTCCATGACACAGGGAAGCAGGGCAATTTGTCAAATAAAATAACAGTTACAAATGGCAGTTTGTAACAAGACCGTCATTGAGATTCAGGTAGTTACGATGAGGAAGCAGATGGCGATTGCAACAAAGGATTTTGCAGTGTTTTGAACAGTGTAAGAGACACTGGGAGAACTGTGTGAGGTCCCAAGGTGCAGCATCATTTGAATCCAGTCACAACATTCCCACACATACTATAAAGAGAACGGGCTGGTGAAAATCATCCTATTGAAGGTACATACCACGGCCAGAACAAGAAATCAGGAATGCTTTCAATACTATGGCTTTATGGTTACAATGGTTTCTATGTGCTGGTTTAATAAAGTATTTTTGCCCTCTTTATTACAGGCCTAACCTCTCGTTGTTCCGGCACACCACAAGCAACTTTTTCATAATAGTACTTTCTGTATATATGATCAATGTTTGTACCCGACCACAAATATATAATATATATATACTGGTATTTTTGGATCACCACCAATGTTTAAATCCAGTGTCTGACTGCAAAGGTTGCCTGCAGGATGAAATATTTAACACAATGCCTGTCTTATTTGCAAGTCGAGCTATGAATTCGGGGAGGGATAATTGGAGAAATATCATTTCTATAAAATGATGTGCCCCAGGTCCATGTCTGTAACTCTGATCTCTCTATGACCCCAGATTATGTGCATTTATAACTCAAGTGAATAAACGCTTATGATTCTTGCTTGCTTTCAATGAGCATGCAGTTTCCCATCTGTCCAAATATCAGAAAGGATTATGGAAAACAACTTCCGTAAAATGTACAACCCCTGCCCAATGACATCAGTTACAGATGGCCTTTTTTCCAGTGGAAGAGCATTTACGAGATTGGTCAATGTGGCTATCTTAAAGTACTGTCACGGTTATGTAGAATACAAAATAATTATGTCATAAATGAAGCACCTCTGAAAATAGAAAATTTGATATAGAAGAGAAAAATTGATTTCTCTTATGATTACTGTGCAAAGCAAATAATACATGTTGCATGAATAATTAACTTGTCAATTTGGGTGTTAAAAAAAATGTACAGCTTGACTACGTTTTATTGTATCCTCAATGACTTTGCACTATAAAAACCATACTCCATTAAATGGGAACAAACATTGGAAAACAAATTTAACTAAATTGATTATACTAACTATTGGAGCATAAGTTTACAATATATTCAATAACATTGTATAACTTTTAAAAATATATATATATCTGCATTCACCCAGCAATTATTTATGATTTTTGCAAACTGGATGCCAATTTGGAGTTCTTTAATTAGTCCTAAAGAATACCTGAAAAGGCTTTTACAATACACTATATGCTAGTACTAACTGCTTCTATATAAACTCCTCCAAAGGAATAAGATAGTGTGAAACCAAATTTAAGCTATTCTGAAGGCTGAGTAAAAGACGCAGCTTAACAACAACAATGCGATGTAGTGATCACAGTGCCAGGAATTCACTAACAACAGTGCCTGAGTAAGTATCAAACCGTTTTTTTAACGTTCTCACAATTGCCTGGATCCCTTGGAAACGTGCAGTAAGTCCCTCTTCATATATCGACAAAGTTAGTGATTTCAATTACAGGATTAATTGGCTGACAGAATGTGAGATTGTTAAAAAAAATGGTTTGCCTCTTCCTTGGTGGATGGCACCAGGGGACCCTTGACACCATATAAACTACAATGTGCTGTAAAGGTTATGGTTCTTAGACTACCCAACACCAAGCCAAACATTTTACAAGTAGTAAATGATGTGCAATATGTGGCATATATAAAAGAAACTAAATGTTACTACATTGATAAGCTTCCTTAAAGGGATAATATATTGCTAGGAATACAAATCTGTGTTGGGGGCTGTGGGATGTATTGTTGAATCTGCATATGGTGGCACTATTGTTTAATGTTCATGTACTTACTTTGATATCAGGTAGAGACCAATAAAAGCTTACACTGAGAGTACATTTTTTATAGAGATCTGTCTAGTATATAGATATACCAAAGGTACTGAATGAACAGTTTGTCACTGAAATGACACAAAATATAAAATAATTAACCATATAGGTAGAATATCAGTGAGGGAAACATAGACTCACACTTAATCTTTTACTGCAATCCATTGAGACATTTTTATCAGACACTCCATGCTTGTATATTAAATGCAAACCAAGCATGGATTACTGATTTAAATCATTATTATATACAGCCAATAAGTTCTTTTGGGACTCTACTCACCTTATATATTTCTATATCTATGGATTAATCGTCTAGCTACTTTATTGCAAAACCTTTTGGTTTTTGCATACAACACTAGGAGAAGGATCCTGAAAACTTTTGAACAGGACCTCCTTATTTAGACATAGATTGCAGTAAAAGATTAAGTGTGAGTCTATGTTTCCCTCACTGATATTCTACCTATATGGTTAATTATTTTATATTTTGTGTCATTTCAGTGACAAACTGTTCATTCAGTACGTTTGGTATATCTATATACTAGACAGATCTCTGTACCAAGTATTCACTTTATTTATGTGTATAGCTCATATACCATTTATTTTATTTATACTATTAAAAGCTATATTTTAATACTTAAGGTCACTCACTTGCTCCCTTTTTTTCTCCTCACTACTATTGTAGTCTCCAAGGGTTAACCCCTATACGAGTGCATTCCCTTGCTTCCAGTTCTTTTCTATTTCTTACATTTTTATATAGTATTTGTATTAGTTGCTGCTGCATTTCTGATCAGAGGACAACTGTATTTCATTGTTCTTGTATGTACAATGTAGTGATAAGAAAGTTGAATCTGAATCTGAAATCACCGAAGTGGCCATGGTGCTTGGAGTATCTCTTTTAAATCACCAAAAGGATAAATACAAGGATAAATTACTAACGTCTAGATTGTGTAGTGTGCAATATTCCTTGTTTATATGGGACAGAGGAGGCAAAAGATAGATCCCCAGCTGTTGAAGATCTACAACAACCATGAGGTTTGGTTGCCTTAAAACTCTAAAATCATCATGAGACATTCAGTAATAATGGTTTAGAAAATATCTAAAAGTTATCAAAAAATGACTGCATATATTGACAAAAGATTAATTCCCAACGTCTTGGAGCATCTCCCCATACACACCAGTTTGGTCTACCATTTTGTCCCCTATAACACATTGCTTATTTTGTATCAATTATAATTCACCTGTTTATCTCTAGAAGATCTAATTACAAAGTAATTGTCAAATAAAATAAAACCTCCAAAAAACAAACAAACAAACCTGCCAGTGACAGCAGAACTTAACCCCTTCAGGATGGAGTCAATAGTGCACGTTCTGATCAAAACAAAACGTAAACAAAAACTGGAATTTGCGCTATATGTCTGTTCAACCGTAATTCACCTCTTTCATATTAAATGCACCCACACTTATTATATATCATTTTGTTCAGGAGAAACGGGGCTTTCATTTCATATCAAATATTTATATATAAAACATAATTTATTATGAATAAAATTTAAAAAACTGTGAGAAATTTTAAATTTTTTTAAAAATGTGTAGTTCCGCCTCACATTTTAGCTGTAAATGTCATAATACTGTTAACTTTTACTGCAAAAAAATGCACATATTTGTAATCAGCGATGTCTCACGAGTATAACAGTACCCCCCATTAACAGGTTTTATGGTGTTTTGGAAAGTTACAGGGTCAAATATAGAACGTTCCATTTTCAAATTGAAATTTGCCAGATTAGTAATGTTACTTTTGAGACGGTGCGGTAGCCCAGGAATGAGAATTACCCCCATAATGGCATACCATTTGAAAAAGTAGACAACCCAAGGTATTGAACGTGGGGTATGTTTAGTCTTTTTTAGTAGCCACTTAGTCACAAACACTGGCCAAAGTTAGCATTCATATTTGTTTTTGTGTGAAAAAGCAAAAAACTAATATTTGGCCAGTGTTTGTGACTAAGTGGCTACTAAGAAAGACTGGACATACCACACTTGCAATACCTTGGGTTGTCTACTTTTTCAAATGGTATGCCATCATGGGGGTAATTCTCATTCCTAGGCTACCATATGCTCTCAAAGGCAACATAACCAATCTGGAAAATTTCAATGTAAAAAAAATGAAATGCAAGTCTTATATGTGACTCTCTAACTTTCCAAAACACCATAAAACCTGTACATGGGGGGTACTGTTATTCTCGGGAGACTTCACTAAACACAAATATTAGTGTTTTAAAACAGTAAAACATATTACAACAATAATATAGTCCATAAAAGTGCCATTTGTTTGTACAAAATGCAAAAAACGTCACTTTTACTTAAAATATCGTTGTAATACAATTTACCAGTTTTAAACACTAATATTTGAGTTCAGCGAAGTCTCCCGAGTAAAACAGTACCCCCTATGTACAGATTTTATGGTGTCTTGGAGAGTTACAGGGTCAAATATAGTGCTTGCGAATTAAATTCTCTGCACTTTCTCCCTGTATTGTCAGGCATGTCAATCAAATTTGAATTACTCAAATCACATAATTATGTTAAAAGATTACTTAAATATACACGTAGAATTTTAATATATATGCATTTATAGGTATTTAAATTCTACGTGTATACTAATGTAATCTTTTATGTAATTCTATGTTTCTATCTATATATATATATTTGCGGTTATTTGTATTTTATATATAGATAGATATATATAGAATGTCATTCTAAATGTATTTTGCTACCAATATATATATATATATTAATAACAAAATACAGTTAGAATGAAATAACATATGAATATATAATTTATATTAAATTTTGTTTCAATATTTTATTTATTTATTTTATTATTTTATTTATTTATTATTGTAATTATACGTATATATAATATATGTGTATATATCTATTATATATATATAATATATATATACATATTATATATATATGTAACATCATTCTAAGTGTATTTTAATATTAATATATATACTAATATTAGTATTAAAATACACTTTGTATGGCGTTACATATATATAATATGTATTTATATTTATACATATATTATATATATAAAAATACTTTTAATTTATTTTTAAACATGTTTAATTTTTTTTTTTACACTACCTACCAGCAGGGGGACTGTCTGATATTTCAGACAGTTCCCCTGCTGGCAGATCCACAGCCAGCTATAGGGGGCCATATTTGCCGGAGGAGGGCTGCCTGGGCTGCCAGGCAGCCCTCCAGAAGAGAATCGCGTCGGAGGTAAGTACCTCCTATCTCTTGAGGGCTTAAGCCGTTACGGCGTTCTATGCCGCCGCAACGGCTTTAAAGCCCTTTAAAGCCGCAACGACATAGAACGCCGTAACGGCGTTAAGGGGTTAAATATAATGAAAAAAAATACAGGCTTTGTACCAATTTGATTAATAAGCGCTATGCATCCCATTTGAATTATCTATTTCTTTTTTTGTAATTTGTATTTTATTAGCTTTATGCACACAGGTATTTTGCAGGTCAGTAACTGGTTAAGAAATTAGTCGGACCGCACTGTTCACCGTCCAGGAGACATGAAACATGTACGTCAGCAGAACATAAACAATAACAAAACCATTGTGGGCATAGCATTGTGACAAACAAAACATTATGCTGTGGGGTTGCTAGTTGTGTCCTGGGGTGGCCATTTTAACTGAAGTGGTGTGATGCAGTGGGCTATAGTGATTAGGAGCAGACTCATTCAGCTAGGGACCTTTGTGGCAAGAGTCAGGTTGTAAAGTCCATGGTTAAAAACAATATCAACCTCTGCTTTGAGGTTGGGCTCGGGCAGGTAATGTCTAACTCCTCCCAGTCAGGATCTCAATTGCCCAGGAACTCGTAGCTTTGGTAGCTTCTGTGGGGCGCTTTCTCCCGGTTTCCCCCTGGTTATCAGCTTGTTGTTCGGGCTGGTGTCAGCTGTTAAGCTCGGGGTTTTGGGATTGATCCTCAGTTTTTCCCAGAGTGTGCGCGGGTCTTGTTCTGACGTGAGGGTGTATAGTTGTTCTCTACTTGGGACTAATAAGGCTTCATCTGTACTCCATCTATAGTGCACCTCTCGGTCCCGGAACTGTTTGGCGACTGGTGCCAGTTTGCGTTTCTCCACCAGCACCGCAAATGGTATGTCCCCATATATTGTTACCCCACTGTTCTCAAACTTGACTGTGCCCATCTCCCGTGAGCGGGCCATGATTGCAGCACGAACTGCTATGTCCTTTGTCACAATTATGGCATCTCTCGATGCGTCAGCCGTTGCCGTAGCGGCCTTTTGGATGCCTAAAGCCACCATGAGCATGGATGGGTCATTTCTGTATTTAAGGCCCATTAATATGAAGAGTCTCTGGGCATATGGTAGGAGCTCCTCCCTACTGACCTCTTCTGGGATCCCTCTCAGTCTGACGTCCCGCTGTCTGTGCCTTGGTTCTATGGATGCCATGGTTCTCTGCATTTGTCTGACTTGTTGAGTAAGCTCTGTTAATTTCCTCTCTGGCTTTCTCTATCTCCTTCACCCTTGTTACCCTCTGAGTCACAACACCTATCTCCTGTTGTGCCTCATGGAGATCCTCCTTCCACACTTTGCAGAGGTCTTTTGATATCCCCTCTTGTGGAGGGTGCCGAGTCATCCTCAGACTCTAAATCGCGGTCGGCTTTGCTGGGGTGTGAGGAGGTGTAGGATTCTGCCTCCTCTTGTGATTCCTCCGTGTCCTCCGCCTCTGGTTGCACTGGTGGCGCCATTTTAGGCAGCTTGCATGTAGTAGGGCTCGAATGAGAGCCGTATGTCAGGCAGTCTAGGACCCTCTGGCACCCGGAACCTTTTATTTTTCTTGTCCATTATGTCTTCTGGTTGGGGCCACCCTGCTGGCGGTCGACGGCCAGTTATTCGCCGTGAGTTGTCGAATTTTAATCTTCTTCCATCCAGAGCTCCAGCAGCACATGTCTTTCCAGTTACTCAGTCAGCCACGACCCCTCGGCAGCTATTTTTATGAACATATTCATTGCCATCTCTTTCTCTCCTCCAGCCCCTGAGCAGCATGCCTCTAGAATTATCTATTTCTAATACCCATTTTTGCTTTGTTAATTAATGCGGGTAGTGATAGCTTTAAAATAAAAATAACATTGTTCTCATAAACTTTGTTTACCATAGAGATGTATATAATTTTAGCCTTCAGATAGACCTGCTATGGATACATTACTGCATGCATTCCATTATTTCACTGCTTCACTTTAATCCTTCTCTAGGGACCTTCAGGCCCTAATTAAGATAGGCCATTGTCACGCACACTGATAAAATAGTGACAAGCAATACAGAGTACAATACTTTAATACTTATTAACAAGAGCACTTGTTAATAAAGTCTTACTTGGCTTCAATTCAGAAAACCTCTCTACAGATTGATGTCATTCCCTAGCACTTTAATTAACACTGCCATCAAAGTATCCCATAGCATATGAACACTGCCATCAAAGTATCCCATAGCATATGTGATCAAATTCCTATGTAGAAATGTGCATGAAGAAAATCAACTTAAAGGGACAATAATTTTTTTCTTCCAAAAGTAAAGATTTTTTAAACTAAATTATAACCTGTTTCATTGGCAAGCCTTTGAATTCTGTGCTGAAACAATGCAAATTCTGATGACTTGAAGTTATCTTTTTAAACTTTTATTATAGTCATCAAAATTTCAAACTCTGACGGGGTGACATTTTGCCAACCATGTACACTAACAAATCATCTGTGCAGGGTCCATGCCAACTATTTGTATATATATGTATACGCATTTACAGGCCCCAGCTGGGGCATCCTATAAAGCGGGTGGCCAGATGTCTAATCTTTCCCTTCAGCAGCAGGTCCTCCTTCCACGAACCGCAAGAGCGTGGCTACAGGTTGCCATGGCAATGCTCCACACTGCACAAAATGAACACTTCATGTAATGTGACCAAGCGGACCGCAACGCAGCAGAGGATCTTTACCCTCTACCCGGTCATGACATGGAAGCACTGAGCAGCTTCCTGTCAGTCTGGGTAGAGGAAACAGAAACTCCTCTACCGATGTCGGCTCGGCCATGCTACATGAAGGGAGATAAGCAGGCATGCAAGGGGGAAGAGAGAAAAGGAATGGGGACAACGACACACACTGAGGAGCTGAGGAAGAGGACAATTGAGTACAGTTTGGGAGGTAGAGGTCACGCTGGAATAAAGTAAGTAACTGAAGGGGTTTTAAACCCCTTCAGTGCCAAGGGAGGGGGACCCTGAGGGCGGGGGGTCCTAAGGATGCTATAGTGTCAGGAAAACAAGTTTGTTTTCCTGACACTATAGTGATCCTTTAAGTCCTGCCATGCAGGGTTAGCTTACTGGCTGAGAACATCAGCTGAGTGCCCTTAGCAAATGAGCAGCCCTGCACCCGAGGGCTTAGCTCAGTGCAGGAAGCCTCAGGTTGTAAAGAAGATGGCACTGAGCATCGAGAAGACACTAGGTAAGTTGCTAAACCTTTCCTAAACGGTTTGACTACTAACAAACTGTAGTGATTATAGTGTTTGTTGTGTTCTTTTGTAAAATTATTACTAGGACTCAGAATGGCATTGTAAGTTTATGTCCTTGTCCAACACCTATTAGAGACTGCTTTTCTGTATTGTATTTGTGTTATATTCTCATCAAAATAGTAGCGCAGCACTTGCAGACTGCTTTAATTCTTATATTTTTTTGAGCCATTGTAACGAGAATATACCCCAACACGCAGGATTCAGCAAAACAAAAGACAACACAGAGGAGAGATACGTCTACCGGACCTTAGAATGGCCGGACTCGACGTATATGAGAGGAGACAGAGTCAGGAACGATCCGAAATCAAGGGCACAGAGAGACAGCGTAAACTGGGACAAGCCGGGGTCTGGTACACAGTAAACAGCAAGCCGACAACCAGAACAGAAAGATAAAGAGAAAACGTAGTCAGAAACAAAGCCAAGGTCAATACGGAGAAACACAACTGAACACAACAAGCGCTAAAGGGAACTGATACAGAAACCACGATAGGGCAAGGAACAAAGGGAAGAAGGTGAGTATAAATACCTAAACATCTAATTTGATTGGTCCCTGTCACATCCACGCCCCCAAAAGGTAAGTGTATGGGGAGTGTGGCATGACAGGGACCAATGGGATGCCTTTTCCAATTTAGGCACCCACTGTCCCTTTAAGAGCGCGCCCGATACCCGCGGCGCGCTCTTAGAGTTAGGTGGAACACGTGACCGCTTTCCAGTCACAGCCGTCGGATGAGCCGCGCGCGGCTCGTGCAGCAGCAGGACCGCGCGCGGCTCGAACAGAGGACCCCGGCCGGCCCCTGGAAAGGGTAAGTACCGCTACATTACCCCCCCCTGAGGACACGCCCTCCGGGCGGGGAGGGCCAGGCCTGGCAGGAAAACGAGAATGGAAAGAGCGCACAAGACGAGGAGCGTGAACCGCGTCAGCGGAAATCCAACTATGCTCCTCAGGCCCATAGCCCTTCCAATGCACTAGGTACTGAAGTCGGCCCCTAAGGAAACGAGAGTCAAGAACTGCAGAAACTTCAAATTCCTCATGACCCTCCACAGAAACAGGAGGGGGAGGAGGTGCATGTCGGGTATAGCGGTTGCGTACGAAAGGCTTCAACAACGAGGTGTGAAAGACATTAGGAATACGCAGATTCTTAGGGAGACCCAAGGCATACGAAACAGGATTAACTTTATGCAGAATACGATAAGGACCAATAAAGCGGGGAGCCAATTTCATAGAAGGCACCCGGAGGCGAATGTTTCGCGTAGAAAGCAGAACCCTGTCCCCCACAACATAAGAAGGAGCCGCCCTGCGATGCTTGTCAGCCTGCACCTTCTGGCGAGCAGCGGAATCCACCAAAGAACGCTGAACCTGCTCCCAAGTATTACGCAAATTAGCCAAATGTTCATCCAGAACTGGCATGCCCTGTGAGGAGAAAGCAGCCGGAAGAACAACAGGATGTTGGCCATATACAACGTAAAAAGGACTCTTGCCGGAAGAATCATGAGTAGCGTTATTCCGAGCAAACTCAGCCCAAGGAAGAAGGTCAGACCAATTGTTCTGATGGTGGGATACGAAACAACGAAGGTACTGCTCCAGAGATTGATTGGCACGTTCGGCAGCTCCATTAGACTGGGGGTGGTAAGCGGAAGAAAATGAGAGAGAAATGCCCATTTCCGAACAAAAGGCTTTTCAGAACCTGGAAATAAATTGGCTACCCCTATCAGATACAATAGATACGGGAATGCCGTGTAATCGAAACACCTCTCTGGCGAAAACAAGTGCTAGTTCCCTGGACGTGGGCAGCTTGTGAAGAGACACAAAGTGAGCCATCTTGGAAAACCGATCCACTATCATTAGGATAACTGTGTTACCATTCGAGGGAGGTAATTCAACAATAAAATCCATGGACAGGTTGGACCAAGGTCTCTCGGGAATAGGTAACGGATGCAACAGCCCACAAGGAACCCTACGAGAAGATTTCATACAGGCACAAGTAGTACAAGCACCTATATAGTCAGTGACATCCTTGCGTAAGGAATCCCACCAAAAATACCGAGAAACCGCTGACACCGTTTTGGAAATACCAGGATGTCCAGCAGTCTTAGTGTCATGATACAACGACAGAATCTCCCGTCTCTCGGGAACATCAACGAACAGTTTATCAGTAGGTCTCTCGCTAGGTGCCATGTTTTGTTTCGCTTGTATGGCCTGCAAGAGGGACGAAGAAATAGACAAAACAGTGGTAGCGATTATTCTTTCTGGGGGAATCAAAGGAGTAACATCAATCTCCTGTTTGTCAGCAGTTTCGAACTGTCTGGACAGAGCGTCTGCTTTAGTGTTGCGGTCACCTGGCCTATAGGTGATAATGTAATTGAAATGGGACAAAAATAGTGACCACCTAGCCTGCCGAGAAGACAATCTTTTAGCCTCACTAAGGTAGGATAGGTTCTTGTGATCCGTAAATATGAGAATAGGATCTTTAGTTCCTTCTAACAAATGTCTCCATTCTTTCAGTGCTAAAATAATAGCAAGGAGTTCGCGATTACCCACATCATAATTCTTTTCTGCTTTGGACATTTGTTTGGAGAAGAAGCCACAAGGATGCAATGGCTTTTCAGGCGACTCTCTTTGGGATAAGACAGCACCTACCCCGATATCAGAAGCATCAACTTCAAGAATATAGGGCAGTGTGGGGATAGGGTGCTGTAAAATAGGTGCAGAAGCGAATGTAGTTTTAAGAAACTCAAAAGCCTGAAGTGCCTCGGGAGACCAGACACGAGTATTGCCTCCCTTTCTTGTCATACGGGTGATAGGCGCTACAATAGAGGAAAAACCTTTAATAAAGCGTCTATAATAATTAGAGAAACCAAGAAAACGCTGAATGGCTTTCAAACCTTGTGGAAGAGGCCATTCCATGACAGCAGAAAGCTTCTGGGGATCCATACGAAAACCTTTAGCGGAAATTAAATACCCCAAAAACTGGACTTCGGATTGGTCAAATAGACATTTTTCCAGTTTACAATAAAGACCATTAGCAAGAAGGGTCTTCAGAACTGTCGTAACATGCCTGTGATGAGTGTGTAAATCTGTAGAGTATATTAATATGTCGTCTAAGTACACAATTACAAATGTGTGAATAAAGTCTCTTAAAACGTCATTGATAAATTCTTGAAATACTGCTGGGGCATTGCATAGACCAAATGGCATAACAGTATACTCGTAATGGCCAGATCTAGTGTTGAATGCCGTTTTCCATTCGTGGTCTTTCTTAATACGTATTAAATTGTATGCACCTCTAAGATCCAATTTAGTGAATACAGTAGCATGTTTGAGTCTGTCAAATAATTCCGTGATTAAAGGTATAGGATATGCATTTTTGATGGTGATTTTATTTAGACCTCTATAATCGATACACGGTCTTAAATCACCTTCTTTCTTTGATACAAAGAAGAACCCCGCTCCAGCCGGAGAAGAGGATCTCCTAATAAACCCCTTTTCTAATGATTCCTTAATATACTCCTCCATGACACGGTTTTCTTGAACAGATAAAGGGTACACCCTGCCCTTTGGAGGTATTGTGCCAGGCAATAAATCGATAGCACAATCGTAGGGTCTGTGAGGTGGTAATTTGTCAGCCTCCCTTTTATCGAAGACAGTTTTGAGAAATAAGTACTGAGGGGGTATAACAGTGGACAAAGGAGGAGTTGTAGGAACATTAATAGAATTCAAAGGGGTGACTTCAATAGTACAGGACTTATGGCAGGCATCGCTCCATGATTTTATTTGCCTGACTCCCAATCGAAAATGGGATTGTGAGTACGTAACCATGGGTACCCTAACACAATGTGAGAAGAGGGAGATGTGATGACCTGGAATCGAATGGTTTCAAAGTGTAAAACCCCTGTATACATGTGTAATGGTACAGTTTCATGAGTAACAATTGGAGAACTTAATGGTCTACCATCTATGGCCTCAATGGCCAAGGGTATCTCCCTTTCTCTGACGGGAATGTTATTTTTCGTAACAAACTCAGAGTCAATAAAGTTCTCAGCAGCCCCAGAATCAACCAAGGCTAATATGCATTCTGCTATACAACTCACCCCCATATGAAGGGAAACAGGGAGAAGCAAACGATTAGGAGGCAATTTAGGAGACTTAGAGATCACACCCAAGGCCAGTCCCCTATAAGGTCTTAGGTGCGAGAGTTTTCCGGACGCAAAGGACATTCCCTTACCATATGGTCTCGCCTACCACAGTATAGGCAGAGTCCATTCCTTCTTCTAAGTAGTTTTTCAGTATCCGAGAGTTTGGCAACCCCTAATTGCATGGGTTCCTCCTCGGGTACTTTAACACTCTCAGGTTTATCAACTCTAGGGTTAATAGATGTGACCAGACGTCTATTCTTGTTTTTGGTATAGAGCCTGTCGCGAATTCTATTATCTATATCAATGAGGTAGTCAATAAGATCCTCTAATGGAATAGGAAGCTCCCTTGCCGCTACCTCATCTAATATAGTGTCAGATAAACCTTCCATGAACGCAGTAGTTAACCCATTATTGGTCCAATCTACCTGTGAAGCAAGGGTACGAAACTGAATAGCATAATCCGCCACAGACCTAGACCCCTGTTTAATCCTCATTAATGCTCTTGCGGCATTCTTTGACCTCTTTGTTGTGTCAAAAGTTCTACGAAAAGCTGCAAGAAAACTATTGAAATCATGAACCATAGGTCCATTGGCCTCCCAAATAGGATTTGCCCACTCTAGTGCTTTGTCGGTAAGTTGATGCATCAAAAACCCCACTTTAGACCTATCAGTGGGAAAGGAATGAGGATACATCTCAAGGTGGAATTCTATTTGATTAATAAAACCTCTGCATGTCTTGGCTTCCCCTCCATACCTAGGAGGAGGTGTTAAATGGGGCGAAGCATTGGTTGAATTGGATACTTCGGGAGGATGAGGTGTAGGAGGGTTAGGTGCGGTTGCAGGAATGGTTCTAGACAAGAGCGTCTGGAGAGCCTGTGCTATCTGATCCATACGGTGATCCTGCTCTACAAACCTTGCCTCGTGAGAAGCCATTTGCTGAGCCAAATCTGCGGGGTCCATGGCCCTATCGTAATGTAACGAGAATATACCCCAACACGCAGGATTCAGCAAAACAAAAGACAACACAGAGGAGAGATACGTCTACCGGACCTTAGAATGGCCGGACTCGACGTATATGAGAGGAGACAGAGTCAGGAACGATCCGAAATCAAGGGCACAGAGAGACAGCGTAAACTGGGACAAGCCGGGGTCTGGTACACAGTAAACAGCAAGCCGACAACCAGAACAGAAAGATAAAGAGAAAACGTAGTCAGAAACAAAGCCAAGGTCAATACGGAGAAACACAACTGAACACAACAAGCGCTAAAGGGAACTGATACAGAAACCACGATAGGGCAAGGAACAAAGGGAAGAAGGTGAGTATAAATACCTAAACATCTAATTTGATTGGTCCCTGTCACATCCACGCCCCCAAAAGGTAAGTGTATGGGGGGTGTGGCATGACAGGGACCAATGGGATGCCTTTTCCAATTTAGGCACCCACTGTACCTTTTAAGAGCGCGCCCGATACCCGCGGCGCGCTCTTAGAGTTAGGTGGAACACGTGACCGCTTTCCAGTCACAGCGGTCGGCTGAGCCGCGCGCGGCTTGTGCAGCAGCAGGACCGCACGCGGCTCGAACAGAGGACCCCGGCCGGCCCCTGGAAAGGGTAAGTACCGCTACAGCCATACAACAGTAAATAAAACATGAATTAACACACTCATTCCACAAAGAAGGGACACTTCAAGTACCATAACCACTACATCAGTATTTATGGACCAAGGAGTCTTTGCATATAGTGTCTCCATTTTCTGACAAAACCATTTTCAAGCAGTTTTGGACCAAAAAACCCCCCAAAACATTAGAATAAAAAACAACATGGCTCTACTGTCAAGGCAATAATATTATTTTACTCATTATACAGTTGGACATAAATGATAGGCTGCAAACAGGTGGCTTACATTGGTTCGTAATGCTGCAGAGCTCTAAGCACAGTGAGATCTTATTAATGTACACATTGCTTTTAATATATTCCAAATGGTATGCATTATACATGAATAAAGAGCAAATAATATATTAACCAGCATGCTACCGGGTCTGTGAAGACTTCTATTAACCAGTGAGCAAGTTCAGTGCAGCAACAATGTATACTGTACCACCAATTGGTTTCACTGCGAGGATGCATGTAACCCTCAAGATGCAACAGATGAAACCCAGTGACATTTCTACTTAAATAATTAATCAATTACAAAACAGCTGAGCTCATGCAGTCCGTAGGCTGTTATATTATACAATAGCAACCTTACTCTAGGATGGAGTTGACCATTTGCTTTTTAATGTATTAAGGCAACACAAAAACAATAATTGATCTTCATGCCCTTGAGGGCCCACCATAGACTGAGCTTTCATAGCAGAGAATTCCCTTATAAAGGTTTTTCCACGTAATTAAGTCAGAGTGATCTGACAGGCAAGTCTCACTTCTCTCGAGACTTGCCTGTTAGACAATGGCATGTACACCCACCCATTGTATTATTATTTAGAGATCCCACCTTTCACCCATGGGTGGGGGCTGGTAGAAGAAATTGGTCCACCCCCTTGCCAATGGGTGGAGGCCAGGGGGACACTTGGTTCCCTCCCCTAATATTTATACCAGCCCCCACCTGTCGGTCACAATGAACTCTCCACCCTCCATTATTTATTGTAAAGTCTCCCCCCCAATGCCCATAGGGCTTTTCTAGCAACTCAGCAACTTTTCTAACCCTCCCCCACCCCCAAGGTTTTACTTAAAATTATCATTCACTTGGAAAAAAGTGAATGGTAATTTGCAAATGTGCATCTGGTTGGATGCATTTGGTTCTAAACTGTATTAAGAATTTATTAAGATACTTTGTGAATCTTCCAAATCCTAGCCTTTGTAGAGGATTCAGATGAGAGATTGATTTTGTACTGGGTGATTGCTGCAAGGTGACTCTAAGAGTCTGGATTCCGAGCACATTTGGCTTTAGTAAATATGAGAATTACCATTATGGTCGAAATTTGGTCATTTTCAATAGATTTTGTCCACCAGACAATATCCATAGATTAGTGAATTACTCTGTAAATTTTTTCCATGTTGTAAATCTCTGCTTCACGGAGTGTTTTCACCAGGGCCGTCTTTAATATTGATTGGACCATGGGCAAGCATCTGCTTGGGTCCCCTGGGCATGCAATCACTCCCTCCACCCCAACCTAGAGGCGAAACTAATGTAGAGAGTGCCTTGGTGCAAAAAAAAATAATAATTCAGGCCTGCCCTGTAGCACAAGAGTAAAGAAAAGATAGATCCCCATCTGTCATACAACTCCTGCGATGCTATGCCAGGTGGGGATCTACCATCCTTGCAGGGTTGTATTTTTGAGCAGTGTTTGTGCAATTGAATATCAGCATGTTATTGTATAGAGTGTATGTGTGCATGTAGGGGTGTATTTGTATGTACTGTTACCATTGGAATGCAGTGGTGTACTTGTGTGTAGTGTTTGCGTTTGAATGCAGTAATGTGTGATTGTCTGTAGTGTTGGCTTTTAAATGCAGGTGTATTTTTGTGTGTAGAGTTGGTGTTTGTATATAATTTTAGCGTTTTAATACAGGAATGTGTTTGTATGTAATGTTTGTATTTGCATGCAGGGGGTTGTTTGGATGTAGTGTTGTGTACATTTGTGTGTAGTATTGGTGTTTCAGCAAACTGGTGTGTTTGTATGTAATGTTTGTGTTTGCAGGGCTCTGTTTGCATGTTGTGTGATTTCTATAACACATATACACATACACATTAACACGCAGATACACACATAGGCACACTGACACATGCTCACACCTTGACACATACTGGCACATACACACACACACTCAGATACACACCCTTTGACACACAGATACAAGCACTTTGATACACACACACACTGGCACATCCACACACAGAGGTACACACACACACTGACACAGGTATGTACACACACACTCAGATACACACATACATAAAGGTATAAATGCAGGGGTGTATATGTGTACAGTGCTAGAGATGGAGTGTATTTGTGTTGGCATTAAAATGCTGGGATGTATGCATTACCACACACTCAGATGCACACTGACACACACTGACACATACATACATACATACACACACACACACACACACACAAAGGTACACATACACAGTGACACACAAGTACACATACACAGGTATACATACACACAGAAACACAGACAAACACAGCCAGATACAAACACTGACACAAACACAGCCAGATACACACACTGACACAAACACAGCCAGATACACACAAGGACATAAACACAGCCAGATACACACACACATATATGTGTACATTTACATATTTTAATCTCTGCCTTCTAGCAGCTCTTGGACAGCAACTCCCAGCAACCTTGGCCATAATAATGTCTCAACTCTGTTCTGGTCCAGAATTTGGCAAAAGTGACATTTGGAAATGGTATACAGCCTTTGATAACACTTGATGCAATAATATGTTAAAATAAATACTTTTAAAATTTATATTTAATAGGGAACTGTCAGGTTCTTCTAGGATTTTTAACATGTACTTATTCCCTGTGTGTTACATTACAAACACCAACACCTGAATAAAAGTGATATCAGAAATAAGCAAAACAAAAAAACAAAACATATTTAGCCACCCTCCTGTCTCCTTACCTTTTGGGTACAGAAAGGTGGCTTCCCTGGGGTCCAGTGGGAGCTTGTTGCCATCAGCTTTCTCAGTCCCTCTCCCCAACAATGCTTGCATCCTCCTCCGTGTGGTGTGTGCCTCCTCCCCAGCGGCACTGAGGAGGAAGTGATCTGACCTCACTTCCTCCCAGCATGCCAGAAGAAAAGGGATCACAGGGCAGTGTGTGAGGGGGCTAGCTGTGTGTTTGTATTCAGCCAACCCCCATATTACAAGGGTCCGGTCCAGATCAGTATTAAAGGGCTGTGGCCCCTGATTACCTCAGGTGCTGCAGGGGGCCCATGGGGCAGCTGCCTTAGGGCCCCCAGGAGTAACTGGGCCCGGGGCAGCTGCCCCTTTTGCCCCTCCTTAAAGACGGCCCTGGTTTTCACTGTCTATTTCATGTTAATAGAGTGTAGCACCAGCCATTAAATGACCAGGGAACATTGCAAGAAAAGGTAAAGAAGCATGTACTCTAAATTAATTGTACATAATGGAATGCCTACCTTTTATATTTTACAAACAAACCATGTGTTCAGGACAAATGTGTTTATCTTGATTTACAAGTATTATTCTAAAATATGAAATTAAGCGTGTAACTGAGCATTCATTACCAGGGCTGGGCTCAGACATGTAAGATTATTAAGGCATCACACTAAATGAATAATCTAATACTTTAAACAGTAAAGCTTGCCTGTGATTATAGAGGATAACTGACACTACCCACCCTGCTATGTAATTATATTGCCCTGCAACATTCACACCTGTCTCTACTGAACTAAACAGGATATTCAGGGTTTTATTGTCATGTGCATTAAGGTGAAGGAAAATATATACAATGTATAAAAACATACAATATATTTACAAGTGTGTGTTGGACAATTCACCTTTCACTTGATCTCAAAGAAATGGGAAAGAGGGCTGAAAATAAACATCCCAAACTCTATGAGAAATTGACAAAATAATTGGGGTACTGTGACAGGGCAACAATGATGATGGCAGCATAATTCCGAGCTTCTTTTTTTTTTTAATATTTATTTTTTCGTGCATGGAAATAATACAAGTAGGTTTGCAATGCCACAACAGCTATTGCTAGCATTTCAATGGACATATAGAAACAATTGCTTGGCATAAATTTGGAATTTGCATGCCCCGCTGCGTAAGGTGAGGGTAAAAGGAGCACATATGAACTGGATCACAACTGACCTCATCCAAATGTACCAGTTTCGGGCTTCTTTGTGGTCAAAGTTTAAGCGTACTGGCTCTATGAATGATCACCGTGCATTTAGACAATGGCAAAATATATGCACAAAACAAACAAAATTGGCCAAGGCCCAATATTTCTGTGAAAATCTGAACAATAACATCTTAAACCCTAGAAACTTTTGGAAAGTCACAAATAAACTACAAACTCCCAACCCTCCACTGTCAAAGTGGATAACCAAACCCTGCAACTTCCCTTAGATGTAGCAAATACCTTTAACAATTATTTTGTCGGTTGCTCTACTGCCCTGATTGCCAAGCTAATAAATTACACACATCCTGAAACTACAAATGTGGATCAGGCCCCACTAAATTTGCAAAGTCCCACTATAGACAAGTTCATTTTTAGACCTGTACCTGTTAGTGTCATTGAAAAACATCTTAATAATCTAAAAATTAAAAACCAGTCCGGACCTGATCAAATCCCAGCAATGCTGTTGAAGCTCAGTGCGCCGGCAATTGCTAAACCCGTCACAACTCTAATTAACGAATCACTGGTGTCTGGATACATACCCAAACTTTGGAAGACTGCGAGAGTAGAGCCTATCCATAAAAGTGGTGACACTACTTTGGTTTCTAACTATCGCCCAATATCATTGCTCCAGGTATTGTCAAAAATCTTAGAAAAATGTGTCCATACGCAATTATGTGAGTACTACCAACAATCAAACTATCTGACCCCTGATCAATCTGGTTTTCGCCAGAATCACTCCACTACAACTGCCCTCTTAAAAGTTTGCAATGACAACCAAACTGGCATGGAACAAGGAGACCTAACTGGAGCTATTGTCCTTGATTTTGCTAAGGCCTTTGACACAGTAGACCACGACATTCTACTGCACAAACTAAAAAACTCAGGTATTGGTGATCGTTCGCTAAACTGGTTTCGATCGTATGTATCGAATGGCTCGCAATATGTGTCCATTTCTGACAGTGACTCCCTCCCCCTCCTCCTCCCAGTCACGTGTGGTGTTCCCCAAGGTTCAATTCTCGGCCCCCTAATATTTACATTATTTATAAATGATCTGCCTAATGTCTGCAAATCCTCAAATGTACACATGTACGCAGATGACACGGTAATCTATGCAAGCAATTCCGATCTACCACAGATTGAGGCTGTGCTCCAAGATCAGTTTACAGAGGTGGAAAAGTGGATCGCAAAAAACAAACTTTTCCTGAACACTGACAAAACTGTCACAATAATCTTTGGAACAGTACCTAAATTACACAAATTACACAATTCCCACCTATCCATCAAAACAAATTCAAATGGCACACTGACCGCAGTCCACTCTTTCAAATACTTGGGTATGATGTTAGACCCCAATCTATCTTTTAGCCTGCACATAGAAAAGCTTGCATCTAAACTTTATCCAAAACTAGTTGCCCTGTACAGAAACAAATCCTGCCTAAGCCCTACAGTAAAGGAAAAGATTGTACTGCAAATGCTAATGCCAATCATTGATTATGGGCATGTAGTATATGCATCTGCATTGCAATCCCACATTAATAAACTCAACACATTGTATAACTCGTTCTGACGATTTGTGCTACAATGTAATTACAGGACTCACCATTGTGACATGCTGAAAGAACTAAACTGGCTGTCGCTGGAATCCAGACGCACCCTTCATCTTTCCAGCCTTGTGTTTAAGAGCTTTTTCTGGGAAACTCCCACCCTACCTAAACACAATGCTTTCCTCAGCTTAACCTCCGATCCAGTCCCAACACTTTACTTAGTCTACCTCAATACAAAAAGAAAGCAGCCCGATCCTCCTTCTCCTACAGAGCACCGCAATTGTGGAACGACCTCCCGCACACTTTAAAATCTTCCCTAAGCCTAAAGTCCTTTAAGAGATCCCTCTCTACATACCTCAAAACAGAATGCACCTGTCATGGTTGATTATATATTTCCTGCCTGTTCTATGTTAAATTTTGTATTTATTGTGTATTGATATTGTTTTTGTGTTATATTGTACCCTAATTGTAACAATGCAATGATTTGTGGACCCAGGACATACTTGAAAACGAGAGAAATCTCAATGTATCTTTCCTGGTAAAATATTTTATAAATAAATATCATAACTGCACATTTTATTGTGGCCAGCCTAAGGCACACCTGTGCAATAATCATGCTGTCTAATCAGCATCTTGATTTGCCACACCTGTGAGGTGGATGGATTATCTCGGCAAAGGAGAACTGCTCACTAACACAGATTTAGACAGATTTGTGAACAATATTTGAGAGAAATAGACCTTTTGTGAACATAGAAAAAGTCTTAGATCTTTGAGTTCAGCTCATGAAAAATGGGAGCAAAAACAAAAGTGTTGCATTTATAATTTTGTTGAGTGTATATATATATATTTTATTATTATTATTTTTCTTAATATTTAGTCTTTATTAAAGTTTTTTTAATTTACAAATGAAAAGACATACAGTTATAGCATTGGAATATTTATAAACAATATATATTTTTTTATCCTAGATTAAGAATGAAATAAAAATAAACCTAGTACCATCTAAATTGCATTCATCTTCTAAATTACATATATTTAGATATACTGAAAAAAAGTTAATATCCCAGACAATTGTTTATCAGAAATGATTACTTATCAGATCCTAAGCGATGGCATAACAGAGATTCATTCCTCAAATTGTTTCTGAGAAAAGGAGCATAATCAGTCTGAGTGCTAACCTTCAGATATAGTCATATCAAGCAAAGGTTAACAATCAATTCCTACTTAACGGATTCCAACAATTCCAGCACATACAGTATATGAAATGAATGTTCATTTAGGGAAAGTAGTGAACATCTTAGGCTAATACAGCAAGATCTTTGCAATGTATGCTTATGGAAAAACATATAAAGAAACAGAGTGTGTGGCCAGTTACAGAAACAGTTTTATTTTCTGCTTAGTATCTGTAGGCGTTGATTTCTCAAATACATTCTATGGACAGATCAGCAGTGCACAGGTAAGTATGAGATGGCCAATCACATTTCAGCATATAGATTCTCCCTCCATCTTAAGATCTGTGAAGAAATTAGTGCCATTAACCTGATTGGCTGCAACCATCGTTCGGTTCATGAAAAAGTGTGAATGGGACTTTCACAGGCCAGACATAGCATCTATCAACTTAGGTCAGCTTGACTGTTGAAGTTCACGTCAACATTCCACTATATGTATACCTACAACATTTTTATACATCATTCAAAGGCTTTACTACCAAGTTGTTACTGCTATTCAGCGGAACAGAGAAAAATAAAAAGTAATAGGTCTATGCTAGGTAAAAATATAAAAGTCACTAAAACACAAATAACCCAGATACTGTCTCTTAACATTGTGGAG